>CAUYLG010062339.1:0-176307 GCA_963573385.1 Cacajao melanocephalus
GGATTGACTTTGGTCATCTTTAGGTCCCTGCTGCCCTCACAGCCAGGGGTGTAAGCTTTGCCTCAGTAGGTAAGCTTGGGTATGTGCCCTCACAGCTCTGGTCTTCAGGGAGGGAAACTGAGTCAGAAGGAGCCTTGGACCACTTGGCGTAAGAAATGAGGGGCTCCCACTCGGCATTTACCAGCCCTTCTCAGCATTCGCTTTCCACTGCATTTTCCAGAATCCTTCTCTCCCCTGACTTCGCTGCTGAGGACAAGTCTGCATTCCCTAGGCCCCTGCTCAGCCTGGGGAGGGTTCCAGGAGCTGAAGCCAGGCCAGGTCTGAAGGAAGTCGAGTCGGGGGTGTAAGGATTGGCCAGGCTCAGGCTGAGGCTCAAATATGCTCAGATGGCACTTCTGAGGCCATCTGAGATGGCACCCTGGTGCCACTCAGATGGCACCCTGGAGTCAGCTCCAGGCTGCTGTTGTCAAGAAAGGAGAGGGTTGCTAAGAAAACAAACCCTCTGCGGCTGTTAGCAGCAGCTGCCTGACGCTGGCCCCAGCTGTGTTCGCAGGCAACTCGTGTTTGATGGAGTTTGTGTTCCTCAAGGCAGTGAAGAGGAAGCATTCTGGCAGGCAGGAAAAGCTCAATAGTGCCTCCAGGAGAAGGCACGTTGTGCTGAGCTACCTCTTTCAGCAGGCTTGACAGGATGCTGTTTGCATGAGCTTTATTGCGACTGCTCCTGAAGTATGAAACACTCCGGGATCCAGAGAAATGCTCTGCAGAAAGTGACGAACTTCAGTGTTCTTGCATATTTTCCATGCATAAGCCCGAGTCCAGAAAGCAAGGTCGACGTTTTGGAGAGATGTCCTGCCTATGGTGGTCCTTCCATTTTCATGCCTGTTTCCCCAGACAGATATGAGCCACTGAGTAGCCTTTTTACTCTAGATGTGGATAAAATGCTGATGGTGGATTGCTGGGAAATTTTTCCTTTCCTAATAAAAAGAAAGTGTTTAGTTATGGTCCAGTTGGGAAAACAGACACTGCCCCAGGTATTTCAAACAGAAAGGAGTTTAATATAGGGAATTAAGTGGTTACAAAACTACTGAGAGGGTTGGAGGAACAAAAGTAAAGGCAAACTAGTCTTACCTCTCAGGATGGCTGCTAGCTTCCAGAGAGTCAGGAAGTTACAGAAACTGCAGGAGACTGAAGTGATGATCACAACTGTCTGCGGCCCACTCCAGGGGACTTTCAGGCTAACTCCTGGAGGCCACTACACAGTATTCTGTCGCTCTTCTCTCCCTTCTTCCAAATCTTGCAGAAGTACCTCTCACTGATAGAATCTAACCCAGATCCCTGCTAGCAAGGTATGGAATGGTGCTGAGTTACTGAAGACTCTCTGGCGTAAAGAGAAACCCCTTTTCTTCTTACTTTTACACTTAAAAAAAAATCAGGATAAGAGGCATGGAACTGATGTAGTCAGCCTGTGATTGTACGGTGAAAGATTCACTCACAGTCCAGGCATGGTATCTCACACCTGGAATCCCAGCACTTTGGGAGGTTGAGGCTGGTGGATCACTTGAGGTCAGGAGTTCAAGACCAGCTGGGCAATATGGTGAAACCTCATCTTGTTACAAAAATTAACTGGGTGTGGTGGTGCAGGCCTGTAGTCCCAGCTACTGGGAAGGCTGAGGATCACTTGAACTTGGGGGGGCGGAGGTTGCAGTGAGCCGAGATTGCACTACTGCACTCCAGCTTGAGTGACAGAGCTGTCCTTTGTCAAAAAAAGAAAGAGAGACAGAGAGAGAGAGAAAGAAAGATTGATTCACTCCCTCATTCATTTGTTCAAAACATCTGTAGAGGATCATCCTTGGCAGAAGCCTTGGCCTTGATTCCCGCTGGCCAGCTGACTGACTACATGGGTGCATTAATGAGGGCAACAGCAATTTTTTTTTTTTTTTTTGGCGAATACCATTCTTTGCATTTTATATGCACTATCCTATCTCATCCTCACTGCTGCACTAATGAGAGCATCAGCAATTGTAAATTTTTGAAGTGTTTTTTGAGCTCTTGGGCTCAAGCGATTCTCATGCCTCAGCCTCCTGAGTATCTGGGATAACAGGTGTGCACCAGCACACCCAGCGATTTTTTTTTTTTTTAATTTTTAGTAGACACAGGGTTTCCCTATGTTGGCCAAGCTGGTCTCAAACTCCTGGCCTCAAGTGATCCGTCTGCCTCAGCCTCCCAAAGTGCTGGAATGACAGGTGTAAGCCACTGCGCCTGGCTAACACTTTGTTTTGGTGAATATCATTCTTTGCATTTTATATGCACTATCCTATCTTATCTTCATCCATACCAACTGATGATACACATACACATTCAGCAATCAGAGGGTCACCGGAGGACTGACACACACTGTGTCTTCACTGTGCTCCAGGCACTGTTCTAGACCCTTTATGCATTTTAACTCAGTTCATTTTTTCAACAACTCTGCAGCTAGGTCCTATCATCATCAACCTCTTCGTCCAAATGAGGAAACTGAGGCACAGAGAAACTATGCTACTTGCCCAAAGTCATCAGCTAACAGGCAATGGAGCTGAGATTCAATCTAGGCAGGTTAGTAGCAGAACCTATGAATTTAATCACTACTCTATGCTAGAAGTTACTGACGGTGGCTGCCTTTGGGGTGGAGGCGCTGCAAACTAAATTATGTTGGAATACCCTTTATATTGTTGGACTTGTTAATATGTATTCCTAGATGGAAAGGCATCTCCACACAGGAGGGGGCTTGACTGGCAAATTCCTATTTATCTTTCAGAACCTGGCTCCTCTAGGAAGCTTTTCCTGATCCTGCTCCAAGATCTTTACTCTCTGTGACTATCTGTGCTCACCTCTGTGCCTGTACCAAGTACCCGATGTGTAATTTGTTCCCAGGAAATGTTTGCTAAACGAACATTCCCCCAAAGCCACCTCTGGACCTTTTAGTCTCTGCTACCTTGTCTAACATTGCCTGACAGACAATTCTTCCTAAAATGCCACTTTCTCACTGTTATTCTTTTGCTCAAAAACCTTCATAGATTCCTATTTCCTTTCCCCACTGAGTTTCCAGGTTGGCAACAGGCTGGCTTCTCCCCACCTAACTAATCTTGCTCACAAGTCCTTCCATTTCTACCCAGCTATTAAGAATTTGCCTTCAGGAAGCTACACAGGGTTACTTCAAGCCTTGGCAAGAGCTTTCTTCTCTGGCTCCTGTGAATTGGGTCTCTACTGCCACAATTTAGCACATGACCTGTCTGAGATTACCTCTTACAAGGAGTGAGCAGGCAATGTGGCTCTCACTTCTCTCTGTTCACCCTTCTTCTTCGAACAGCGTCATAAACTCACCTAGCCTGCAGCAGTGCAACAACAAAGCTTTACAACAAAGGTAGGCAATCATATGGGTACTCATCATTTAGGGATTGTCATTGTGGGTCAGCTTATAGATTTCTTTGCTTCGTCTAAAAGTCCTTATTTTTTGGCACCAAAATTCTTGGCTGCTTCATGAGGACTTTCAGTCTCCCTCCTCTATCCTTTGACAACAAATGGTCCTTTCTTCATTTCAAATCTATTACCTTCCAGGCTGCCCTGTCCCTGTTGGCCTGCCCTTCTCTCACTGCACCACTCCACTCTATCTTCCCTCAGGAAGGAGCTTAGGCCGACCTCCAGGTCTGTGCATCTCACTACTTACTGGGGGGCTCAGTCAGCAGCTGCAATCCAACTGGCTCCAGAGTGAACTCTCTAGGCCCTCCCTCCTCCAGACTACCTCTTTCTCCTAGCACTCACCCTGTCGTGATGAAGGCAGCACCCCTGTCCCCATGTTGCTCTTGTCCCCGTGATGGTCTCGTGCCCAGGCTGGTAGTCATGCTTGACACTTCCCTCTCCCTTAGTTCCCATGACCCCCACCATGACTCCTGCTGCTGTCTCTTCTCCCAAACTCTGGTTCTGGAAATGTCCACCTGGTTACTCCTCTACGTGGGTACTACCTCCACTCTGACGTATCCCAAATTGTACTCATCATTACATGAAGCATCTTTTATCTTAAAACTGGCTCAAAAGATCACGTTTCCTGACTTTCAGTGCCATGATTGACAGGTTCACTGTTGATGCAACTGCCCTTTTTCTCACCAGCCAGTCACTGACTCTGGCTGACTTCTCCCTGTCTGGCAGGTTGTACTGAAAGCAGTGTAGATGGTTTCCAAGCCTGGGCTCGGTCACTAACTCCCTGTTCAACCGCAAGCAAGTTGCTCAATCTCTTTGAGTTTCTGTTTTCTTATCTGCAAAATGGACATAAAATACATAACATTTGAGTGTATGAAAAAGCATTTAAATTCAAATGAGAAAAATGGACTGTTCATTAGATGGTTTTGGGAAATCCTGGGAAAACTAGAGAGCCATTTGAATAAATACACTGTATCCCTACCACACTCCAATCACTAAATAAATTGCAGATGGATCAAAGTTTAAATGTAAAATATGAAACTATCAAAGCATTAAAAAATATATTATCTTGAAATTTGGAAAGCCTTTCCAAGCATGAAATCACATGAGACCCAGCTCTTATAAAGAAATTGGTCAATAAATATGATTATGTGAAAAGTTATAACTCCTAAGGAAAAAAAAAAGAGAGAGAAAGACACATCCAGACTGGGGTAGACAGGATGGAGGGTGGGGGTGAGTGTGGAGAGAAAGTCAATGAACTGGGAAAAATATTTGCGATATGTATGACAGTCAACAGTGCAAATTTCCATAATATGTGAGGGCTCTTCACATTCAATAGGAAAAAAGACAACTAAAAAGAGGAATTGGTAAGTTCCATTTGTGTGGAAAGAAAAACCACAAATGTCTAGAAACAGATGAAAAGATGCCCAACCTCACATTAATCAAAGGAATACAAATCCAAAGAATAATGAAACACAGTGACAAAAGTTTTAGAAGATTGTTGATACCCAGTAATGGTAAGAAAATAGGCACTTTATACACTGTTGCTGAGACTGTAAATTGCTATATTTTTTTTGGAGAGGAATTGGGCAACACTTACTACACCAAAAATATGCATACCCTTTGACCGTCACTAGAAATATATTTTGCATATGTTTTTGCACATATATCCAAATACCTTTGTTCTAAAGTGCTTGTCAAAGCATAATTTGTAATAGGAAAAATGATAAATAATCTACATATGTCTCTATTGAGTAATAAATAAGTTGGGGGCTGGGCATGGTGGCTCATGCCTGTAATCCTAGCACTTTGGGATACTGAGGGGGACAGATTGGTTGAGGCTAGAAGTTTGAGACCAGCCTGGCCAACATGGTGAAACCCCATCTTTACTAAACTTACAAAAATTAGCTGGGCGTGATGGTGCACGCCTGTAATCCCAACTACACCGGGAGACTGTGACACAAGAATTGCTTGAACCCAGGAGGTAGAAGTTGCATTGAGCTGAGATTGCACCATTACGCTCCAGCCTGGGTGACAGAGTGAGACTCTGTTTCAAAAAATAATAACAATAAAATAAAATAGGTTACGGAAAATCCATTGGAATGTATCATGCAGCTAGTAAAAAGTGATGCAATAAATGTACATACAGTCTTGTGCCACATATCGACATTTTGGTCAACAGTGAACTGCAAATGTGACAGTGGTCATATATCATAGTCAGAGTTTTATCAAGCTGAAAAATTCCTATCTCCTAGTGATGCTGTCGCTGTCATAACCGCTCCTATCGGACTCGGGCCCCTTCAAGTGGACCGGGGGGCGGGTTCCTGCAAGCTCCTCCCCTCCTTGAAAACCTCCTTTAACAGCCAGTGGCTGATGACTAAGTTTGGGAGTTGCTGGCCCTGCCCCCCAGCACATCTTCAACACAACCTGCGGGGGTCTGCTCTCTGGCCACCGAACCCCTTGTCCTTTGTGATTGCAGTAGCTCTGGGGTCTTCCCAAAGCACACTCGACAGGGGAGGGGGCCTGGTCACCACATCACCACTGGGTGCTGCTGGAAAACACAGCCCCCAGCCTGTCCCACCTTCGACAGCATTTCTTCCATGCCTGAGAATGAAATCCAAACTGTCTCCCAACACTCTTCAGGCTCAGCGCTCCCTCATGCCCAGCCACTCCTTGTGGTGCGTGCTGCGCTCCAGTCACGCTGGACAGAATTCCCCGGACTCTCAAGCGCTCTGCCATGCGCACTCTTCTCCAGCCGTTCTCTCACCTGGGAAGCACCTCTTCCTCTCTTCTGTGCTTCCAGTAACTCTACACACATGTGTGCGCATGGCTTGTACTTGCGTGTCTTTACTCGGATATTCATGTATTGACTTATGGGAGCAAACAAAAACATGGGATAAGTACACTCACATTGTATTCCAGCTATGTTTGTCATCATTGTCTCCCTTGCTTTATTTTGAGCTCTAGGATGGCAAGAACTGTGCTTCAGAGAGACCCCTGAATGTAGACAACTGCAAGGGGCAGAAATGCAACTCAAACCTGTTTAGGGACATACTAGGGAAGGGATTTACTTAAGGGCTGAGTACCATGGTTGGCCTGGGCTGGGTCCAGTGCCAACCCTGGAATGAGCCACTAGAATAGGATGTCAGGGTATCTTCCAGGTGACCCAAGAGCCACGGGTAGGGGTGGGGAAAGAGGGAGGGGAATTTCCCAGAAGGAGGGGAGGGGTGGAGGTGTGGCTTCCAAGCAGATGAAACAATGCAATCTGTGTCCCTGTCTGACACCCACCCTGGCTGGGGCCAGGCCCATCTCTTCCCTGCCCCATCTCATCCATGACTCATCCCAACTCTTTCCTTAGGCAGTTCCCCTAATTTCCAGCCCTCTCCCTCCTTTCTTACCTTCAGAAGATGAATGTCTTGCCTCCCACGATCCCTCACTGCTCCACCCTGTGCTAGTGAGTGATCGGCTCTTCTTTTCCTTCAGGGAACTAGTCCCACCTGAGGGGTGGGCCCATGGCCCAAGATTAGTCAATCATGGTAGGGCCCTAATCCCAACACTTTGGGAGGCCCACACAGGAAGATTGCTTGAAGCCATGAGTTTGAGGCCAGCGTGGGTAAAATAGTGAGACCCAGTTTCTATTTTTAAAATTAAAGTTTAAAAAGACAAGCTGATCAGTTTGCTGAGAATTTTACTCCTGAGGGAAGACATCCTATGGCCATCTTTGAGAGACCTCTGCATTCCTACTCAGCATTCTTCCATTCATGAGCTTCCTTCAGGAGACGGTTCTCCGTCTCTGGCCAGATGTGACCACATTCTGCTTTGTAGCACTTTGTTCAGACCTTTAGTATTTGTCACTTTCTGACTTACGTATGGCTATTTGTCAACTTATCTCCATTCATTCAACCTTGATTCATTATTATTCACACTGATTATAAGTGCCCAGTAAAATCCTCTTTTTACTCAAGTTAGGATTGTATTTTGTAGCTTGGAACCAAAATCCCTGAGCTGATAAGCCACGTCCACACCCCCACAGAGCCCAGCAGGGCAGGGGCAGCTTGGACCCCTCCCTCATCCCTCTAGCCGTGGTGCACCCACCCACTCCTCACTATGCTGGACCGCCCAGCGGCTGTGGCTGGGCCGCGCACCACTGGTCACTGTCCCTGCACATTTGTCTTGCCCCTCAGCTGCACCGTGAGTGGCATTACAGGTCACCTGTGCCACAGGACCCTCTTCGGGAGTTCAGACATCAGCTCCCAGCTGGGTCAGCTGAGGATATGTGGGGGCCTTCGGTGTCTCCCTATACCTTCCCAGGGAGGCGGGGCCTCAGGAGCTGCCTCTGACAGCCTGGGAATCTGTCTCCTGGGTTTCCAACTCTGCTGTCTTTACTCTTTCTCTGGCCTCTTAACAATCCCATTTGGCCAAGACAGGTGAGTCAGAAGTCACCTGCAGCAAGCAGCAGTCGTGCTGAGTCATATGCCGTTCATCGCCCCTCTCATCCAGAGCTCTTACCGTGCAGAGTCCAAGCTGGTTTCCAACCACGCCTCTTCCAACAGGACAGAACTCGCCTTGCTAAGGTCTCGGGACAAGCCGGAGGTCAGGGAGCTTGTTCTCACCAGGTAGGAACACCTTGAGCCATTCGGCTAAATCCCTGCCCCTGGTGGCCTGCTGACATCTGCTTAAGAGGGTTGCTTCAAACAAGGATAAATACGGACAGGTTTCTAATTTAATCTTGATTTCAAAAAATTTTTTTCCCTCTAAAATCTAAACTTGCCAGATACTGTCTTCCTCTGTTTGATTCACAGGGCACACAGCGCTTTTGCACAACCCAAAAATCATCATCGTAACAGCATTTTCATCCCAGTGTTTTCCTAAGGGCCTTATGCTGTTAAAGGGTGGCCTTGTCCCTGACTGTGCTAAGCTGGTTGCCTGCTCTGTGGCTAGTTGTGGTTCCCTCCAGCAAAACCAGATTGTCCACACCCTGATTCAGGAATGAGGTAGGAAAAAGCGCTGGTCTTAGAGACAGATGAGCTGGATTCTGCTTTTCTCTGGGCCAATTAATGAGCTCTGTGGCCCTGGGCAAATCACTTGGCTTCTTGGAGCTTTAGTCCCTTCCATTGTAGGGTGGACTGAATGATCCTGCTTGCTGAGCTCACCTCCTGGTGTAGGTGTGAGGATCAAATAAGATCATGTGTGGGAGAAGCTCTGAAAATGCTGAGAGCTGTACGGATGCAAGCTTTGTCGGCAATAGCTCAGACTTTCTCTTGCAGATCTCCTTGGCATGGGAGTGGGGTGGTGGGGAGCATTGGGAAGCGGCAGACTGAGGAAGCCAGGGCAATCCCATCAGGGCCCATCCCCGATGGGTGTGCCTTTGCTTGTTGGGTGGGGAACGTGGAAGTTTGAAGTCATATCTGAATTCCCCTTGCAGCTCTACACCTTAGTAGTGACAACTCAGACAAGTCCCTTTGTCCTGCAGACACTTAGTTTGTCACTTGTAGACCAGGCACCAGGATACCTACATTGTGGGGCAGTGGGCAGCACGTAGTAGGGGCCTGAGGAACGTTTTCTCCTCCTTCCCCCTTCAGCGGGAGGTTGGGTGGTTTTAACCGGGGCTGCATATTAGAGGTATCGGGAAGTTTTAATAGATTCTGCTGCCAGGGCCCCTTCCCAGACCAGTTAATGAAGAACCTGTAGGGGTAGGGCCCAAGCTGCAGTGTTTTCAAAGCTCCCAGGCAATTGCTAAGAGAGGTGACTGCTGAGCAGGAGAACCACTGGCTGGAGGGTGGCATGCACCTGCTGCCACAGCTGGTCCCTGCCTTGACTGTGCCGCCCCTGGTCCCCCTTTTCCTTACGATGCTCCACTCTGATGAAGCCTGCATGACAGCCAGCATTGCACAGGACCAGTTTTGTCCGCCAGCCTGGAGGTGCAGAAGCACAGCTCCCTTAAGACCAGGCTCCTGGTTCAGTCTCCTCTGCTTTTCTCTCCTTTCCTTCCCATCTGAGTAGCAATGCAGTTGCTCTCCCCGGCACCTGTCCCCAGATCTTCTCCTCTCCTCCCTGTGTCCCCTCCACTGCTATGTCCCCTCCCCTCTCATCTCACTGCCACCCCTGCTTCTTTTCGCTCTCTTGCCTCTTTCCCTTCTCTTTGTGAAAGCGCCATTGACTATTCTGCTTGTATCAAGAAATTGACATTTATTGAAGAGTGATTATGTCCCTGCTCTCAATTTTAAAAGTATGTGACTAAATTTTATCACTCTCGAGGTAAGTTTTATGTACACATGTGGACATGTCCCATTAATCCTCCCACAGATCAGCGACCAAGGATATAGACTTAATTTTTTTTTTTAGAGATGGAGCCTAGCTATGTTGCCCAGGCTGATCTTGAACTCCTGGAGTCAAGTGATCCTCCCTCCTTGGCCTCCCAAAGCACTGGGATTATAGGTGTGAACCACCACACCTAGCCCCAGACTTCATTCTTATTTGCAGCATGCAGTGTGTGTGTGTGTGCATGTGTGCATGTGTATGTTCATGTGTGTGTGATTGTGTGTGCATAAGTGTGCATGTGTCTGAATCTGTGTGTGCATTTGTGGGTGCATGTGTGTGAATCTCTGTGTGCCTGTGTGCACCTGTGTGTATGTGAATCTCTGTGTTCCTGTGTGCACCTGTGTGTGTGAATCTCTGTGTGCCTGTGTAAACCTGTGTGTGTGTGTGAGAATCTGTGTGCCTGTCTGCGCCTGCGCGTGTGTGAATCTCTGTGTATCTGTATGTGTACCTGTGTGTGTGTGTGAATCTCTGTGTTCCTGTGTGCGCCTGTGTGTGTGTGAGAATCTGTGTGCCTGTGTGCGCCCAAGTGTGTGTGTGAATCTCTGCATATCTGTGTGCGCCTGTGTGTGTGCTGGAGTTTCCCCTCTCAGTGCTGCTACCTGGTAGGACACTCATGGTTTTCTTTCCTGGGGGCTGAGCAGCTCCTGGGCTAGCTGAGTTAAGACTCACTGAGCCTCTTGGCTGCTGGGCCTAGGGGTGGTGTCAGCCTGAGAGGGAAGGAAGGAGGGACTGGTCAGCAGAAGGTCAGAGACGTGGGGATTCGGAGTTCTCACTCAGCTCACCATCCCTGCTCTAGGCCTCCGCCCCTCTGTTCCTGGAGTGATCGAGTCAGAAAGGCCTGGGGCTGACCAGGAGCCGCCAGTTCATCTTCTCTGACCCCAGGGGAGCCCACTGTGGTCCCAGCCTTTAGCTGGGACCCCTTCCCAGTGGCTCTACATGGAGCATAGACAGTGACTTGGGGTGTTCCCAAGTAAGCCTTGCCCCACATCTCTCCCGCAGCCACTGTCCCTTCCCAGCCACTTGACTTTGCTCTCTCCTGGCCTCAGTGACACCGCCCTCGCCTGAAAGACACGCCTTAGTGCTTCTGAACACCTCAGCACCTTTCCCAGGCCCAGATTTCTATGGAAGAGGAAAGTACAGCATTCGGTCATCAGGAAGCCATGAGGGAGCCATATCCACAGTCCCCCAGCTCCCAGTGACCCTCCAGCCCAGGCAGAGGCTCATGCCTGTGCAGATTCAAACCCAAGGGCTGGACCGACAGCTGTTTGGTTTTAGACATGTGGTCTCCGACACCCAGGCTGGAGTGCTGCGGTGCAATCATAGCTTACTGTCATCTTGAACTCCTGGGCTCAAGCTATCCTCCCGCCTCAGCCTCTTGAGTAGCTAAGAACACAGGCTTGTACCACCATGCTTGACTAGTTTTTTTTGTTTTGTTTTGTATTGTAGAAACAGAGTCTGGCTATGTTACCTAGGCTGGTCTTGAACTCCTGGTCTTAAGCAACCCTCCCACCTCAGCCTCCCAGTGTTAGGATTACAGGCATGAGCCACTGCGCTCCACCTGGGCTGACAATTATTGTGCATAAGATGTCCCCCAAGGCTGGCTGCTCCTCCTGAATGCCTGGCAGGACAGATAGCAGTTTGCTCATTTAGGCCAGGCATGGTGGCCCCCGCCTGTAATCCCAGCACTTTGGGAGGCTGAGGCGGGTGGATCATGGGTTTGGGAGTTGAGACCAGCCTGGCCAGCCTGGTGGAACCCTGCCTCTATTAAAAATACAAAAATTAGCCAGGCGTCATGGCAGATGCCTGTAATCCCAGCTACTTGGGAAGCTGAGGCAGGAGAATTACTTGAACCCAGGAGGTGAAGGTTGCAGTGAGCCAAGATGGTGCCATTGCACTCCAGCCTTGACAACAGAGCAAGATTTCATCTCAAAAAAAAAAAAAAAGTTTCCTCATTTAACATTTAAACTGCGAATCCTTCTGTAAAATACTCCCCACTGTAGTTATTCCCTAGTTAAATTGTAGGACTGCAAAACTACATACAGTAGCCCTGGGAACTGATATGCCAGGCCTTGGGAGCTGTGTTATCGGTAGGAGACTCCCAGACAAACTTGTCCCTAAATGATAAAGCAGACCTGTTTCCAGAAACTTCTCAGTCCCTTGTGCTGCATGGATCAGCAAAAGAGGAAGAGGCCCAGCTCACAATTCTGGCTCTTTAACCTCTCAGCAAGGAGGCTTTGAGTTCTTCAATCACAAAAATTACCTTTTTGATAGAAGCATTATGGAGTTTGATTTTGTTAATAGCTGAAGTCACAGCTCCGTTTTTTAAAAATACATTTTGTAAGTAACCATCTTAGGGTAAAACCAAAGGATTGTGAGAGAGTCTTTAGCTCAAATTCTTAAGGCACAGGACAGGTTTTGGGACTATGATGGGCAAAGGTGCCATGTTCGTAGTGTCATAAAAAACATGCAGACAGCCTCTCTGTGTTGGCAAGACTACTGATTTCCCCTATTGGGGGGAACCAATGTCTTTTCCATCTCCTGCAAGCCCCCAGAGGTCAGCCCCATCCCAGTTACCGTGCCTTACACGCCTGACTCCATTCCTATCCCCCACCTGAAACTCCTCGTGACTTTGGCCCGGGAGTCTTGTCCTTCCTTTCTTCCCAGATTTAACAATCATCTGCATGATTTTCTGTTGAGCCTCGGACTCCTCCCGCCTAGGCAGCAAGCTTCAAGTGGGCAGGCCTTAGTTGGCTTGCTCCCCACTGTACCTCATGCTTAGCTGGGGCCTGGCAAACAGGAGGCGCTCACTCCAGTTAGCTCCTGAGAGTGGGAGCATGCTATTTGGCTGCAGCTCTGCATCCTAATTCTGGGTTCCTGAAGCTGTTGTGCTTTCCAGTATCCCCAATTTCACTTCCTCTTGACTTGTGTCTTTGTCAGAGAGAACATAGACTTAGGAAGAAGCTCCAAGAAGGGGTAGGCAACTCTACCTCCCTGTCTCAAAGGACTATTGTGAGGATCTGATGGGTTTGTATCTGGCATATTAGTACTCGAAGGATGTTAGGGCACTGTGTTTGTTTGCACATTTCTCAGGCCTTAGATCTCAGGCACGACCTTACTTACTGTGAGTACCGGATCGTCCAAGGCTTCAGATACTAAGAAAGGGTGCAGAATACAGGTGAAATCAGAGACCTGCTGGTAACCGCTACCACTGCTCATTTCAGAATTAGGATCCAGGCTAGGTTACTGTGGTGGAACCCAGCCTCCATATAGAGTGGCTTGGACAAATAAACATGATGGGTTTATTTGCCTGCAAGTTGATGATCCCGAGCTTTTAGGGTGATCCTACTATTCATGCACAAATTCCATAGCTCTTTAGTTCTTCTTTTTTTTTTTTTTTTTTTTTTTTGTGGAGTCTTGCTCTGTTGCCCAGGCTGGAGTACAATGGTGCAATCTCGGCTTACTGCAACATCCACTTCTCGGGTTCAGGCAGTTCCCCCTGCCTCAGCCTCCCAAATAGCTGGGAATACAGACACCACCACGCCCAGCTAATTTTTGTATTTTTAGTAGAGATGGTGTTTTGCCAAGTTGGCCAGGCTTTTCTCGAACTCCTGACCTCAGGTGATCTGCCAGCCTCAGCCTCCCAAAGTGTTGGTATTACAGGGGTGAGCCACTGTGCCTAGTAGGCTCTTTAGTTGGTGCTTGTGATCTTCCAGCTGATGGGAAGGGGGGAAAGGGAGACAGGGAAGCAGTCACATAATCAAGAGAAGAGAAATCACTTCTGTGTCCTTCCCACTTGCCACATAGTCACATGACCATGCCTAGCTGCAAGAGAGGCTGGGAAATGTAGTTTTAGCTGGAAACCCATGTTTCCACCTAAAATTCTACTATTATGGAAGAAGGGAAGAATGGATAGTGGAGAACAATGTGTAGGCTCTGCCACTGCAAGGTTATAAACCTGGTGAGATCAGAGTCTGTGTGTCTGCTGCAGCTGCTGGTGGTATCCTGGGTGAGTGTGGTACTGAAGCTCCCTGGCCTCATACACAGTCTATTTATGCCATCAGCCACTCAACAAGCCTAGCTCATGCTTCAGTGAAACCTGGAATTGCCAAAAGAGGAAGAGAAAAATACAGTTTTCAAATAATAATCACATGAACAAGAGCAGAAAATCCACAGCCATTTGTGAGGAAGCTTCTAAGTCAGTGCTACCCAAAAAAGTGTGGATCCATACTGGTCTAGGAAGTTATTTGTCACCAGTTGGCCATAAGAAAGTAAAGAAACTGAGAATGAGCATTTAAAAATTTTTATAGCTACTTGGCAGAATGATTTTATATGAGTTGAATATAGTGATAAAATACTGGAGCTAGGATTTTGCATATCTTTTTAAATTTAAATTTTCTAGTAATTCAATTTTTATGATATTTTACACAAGTACTGGTCTATGACAGATAAGAAAAACAAACAAAACTGTTTCTTCTCCCCAGATATGAGTAGTTTGAGAAGTGCTGGTCTAAGCCTTGGGAACTCTGTTAACTGTCACATTATTTCACGTAGCACGGAGGGAGGCATTATTAACCCCATTTTGTCGATGAGAAAATGGCAGCTGAGAGCTTCAATGATGAGTCCCAGAGGTAGAGATGGCAGAGTTGGTCTGTGCAGTCCTGTCATCTGAAGGCCAGGGCCCTCCCAGAGCTCACAATGATTGAGGGACCCAAGCTGCCAGTGCAGTTGCAGCCAAACTCAGTACTTTCCAGAACACAGCCTGAGAACACAGAGGCAGGGCCAGGCGGAGAGATACATTCCCATGTATAATCAAAACTACCCATCATGCATGGGACAGCACCTTAGAGAAGGGAGTTCCTGTTAGAAACAGGACAGCGTCGGCCAGGTGTGGTGGCTCACGCCTGTAATCCCAGCACTTTGGGAGGCCAAGGCAGGTGGATCTCGAGGTCAGGAGATCGAGACCATCCTGTCCAACAGGGTGAAACCCCATCTCTACTACAATACAAAAAACTAGAGGTTGCAGTGAGCTGAGATCGCACCACTGCACTCTAGCCTGGTAACAGAGTGAGACTCCGTCTCAAGAAAGAAAGAAAAGAAACAGGCCAGTGTCTTGCAGGAGCTGCAGCTGAGGATGGTAGGAGCAGGAGCCTGTGGCTTGGGGAAGGGGGACACAGAACCCTACTTTGCCTCTGGCCTTGGCTTCTGGAATGGAGGAAAGCGCAGTTCAGGACACCAGGGGAGGATTGGGAGGAAGCAGGTCACTGTGCATACCTCCAATGGCCGCTGCCCTCTTCCTGGCAGCCACTGTGATTTTGCTCCAGGGGAATTTGCCCCACCTCCTCCCACCCTGTGCTTTGTTGGGGCATGTGGCTGAGGCCTGGCCAGCCAAAGGACATCATTTCCCTGGAGGCAGGATTTGCTCAGAGAGGAGTAAATGACCCAACCAGAGCCAAGGGGACACAGTGAGGGTCATGCTGAGGCTGCTGAGAGGAGTACACTCTGCGCCTCTTGGATTTAAACACGGGAGGGTGTGAGGCTGGAGCTGGGGTGGCCAACTTGTCCTCAAACAGAAGAGCCATTTGAGACTGGCATGAAGCCAGAGAAGTGGAGCTAGGAGCTGGAAAAAGGGATCCTAGGTTTTAGCTCTATCATTTAAGAGCCTGGGGCCGGGGTGAGGTGAAGCCAGTGAATGAGTGAAGTGAGATGGGGCTGATTAGTCTTTTTGTGCTTTTTGTGTCTGTTTTTGTGATGTTCCAGCAGCTCAGCGGTGGTCCCCCTCCCCTGCCAATTCATGCCCCGCACAAGCCAGTCTCACCGAGGCACCTCCCTGCTGAAAACCTTTCCATAGCTCCCCCATGGCCCTCAAGATGAAGTCCAAATGTTTTAACACAGCTTATAACTCCGCTGCTTACAGCGTGTGGTTTTTGTCATTTTGGAACCTTCTTATTTACCCCAGCTGCATGAACCACTTTTAGTTTCCCAAATGTGTCTTGCTATCTGTCACCTACAGCTGGACATGAATACGCTATCCCTCCTGCCGGCTCCTTTCCCCAGGATCCCCCTTTCTTTTTCTTTTTCTTTCTTTTTTTTTTTTTTGAGACAGAGTTTTGCTCTTGTTGCCCAGATTGAAGTGCAATGGCATGACCTCGGCTCCTTATAACCTCCACCTCCTGGGTTCAAGTAATTCTCCTGCCTCCACCTCCTGAGTAGATGGGATCACAGGCAAGTCCCACCACGCCCAGCTGATTTTTGTATTTTTAGTAGAGACGGGGTATTGCCATGGCGGCCAGTCTGGTCTCAAACTCCCAACCTCATGGGATCCGCCCGCTTTGGCCTCTCAAAGTGCTGGGATTACAGGTGTGAGCCGCCGCGCCCAGCCCAGGATCCCCCTTTCTCTCGAGCCTCCCAGATTGGATTTCCGCCGCTCCTGGGTGCTTCCTTAGGCCTCTTCTCCAGGTGGCCTCCGGAACTCTGGCCTCTTGTGTTTACCTATCCCAGTAGGTCATCTATACTTGGAGGCCCCACAGGCACCTAAAACCCAAATTCCACATGGGATCTTCACTCCCTTCTGCCCAAGCCTGCATCCCCCTGGGATCCCTGCGAGTAGCCTTACCAGCCGTTTGCCCAGGAGCCCAAGCCAGGAAGCTGGGAGTCATTACTCATCTCTCCCTCAGGCCTTCTCCACCACCCAGTGCCCCCTACAATCTCTATTGCCATCGCCTTGGTCCCAGCCATCACCTCCTGGCTCCTGCAGCCGCTCCTGGATCGCCCTCCTGCCTCGCCCTCCTGCTGGTGCAGCCTCGTCCTCCCCTCCATTCTTCACTCTTCAGCTAGATGTTGCTTCTAAAATGTTTATTCAATCATGGTTCCTTTGCAGAACACCCCAGTGGTTCCCCACTGACCCGCTCCTGCTTGCTTCTCCAATGTCCTCTCTTACTGGCCTGTATCCTGAATTCCTGGCAGGTCTTTAAAGCAATGCCAGGCTCTCTCTAGCATCCTCCTCGCTGCACTCTATGCTTTCCCCCTAGGTACTGTCCATGTCTGCCTGCTGAAGCTCTAAGATTTAGCTGTCTGATGCTGCCTTCGGGAAGCCCTCTCTGGGCACCAAAGAGTGGGCGGATCCCCTTCCTCTGCACTCCTCCTGAACTCTCCTCCTGTGAATGTGGGGAACACATGAATTGAATGTTCCCATGTCTGTCTCTTAACTTACACAGGGAGCGCCTTAAGGTCTAGGGCTGGGTCTTATTCACTGGTGTATTTCAGGGTCTAACGCATAGAAAAACTGCTTCACAAATGGTTGGTTGAATTAATTAATTAATGACTAGCCTTAATGCCTGGGTTCCCAAACTGTGCAGCCGCCTGAGTGTGCTATGGAATGAGGTTCGAGGATCTCTACTGTAACCCTTTACTGCCTCTTCACAGCCCAGGCCAGCCTTACATTAGGATTGGGTTTCACCTTGGTGGCGGCAGGACCCCCAGAGTCCTTGGTTAGGAGGATAGGGGAGGGGGCAGACCTGGGCAGCAGGAAAGGCGAGCAGTGGGCAGCTGGAAGCTGTGGCTCATGGGGCAGGTAGCAGGTCAAGAGCAGCCTGGGAGTGCAGTGTGGAGGGAAACTGAGGTACTTGGGCTGGGTGGGAGGAGCAGGCAAGCTCAGCTCAGACTCCCTTTGGGGCTCATGAAGCAGGGGCATCATTTCTCAAACACGGCACAAGGCAGAGCTTTGGCAGCAAGGAATGTGTCCTGGAGAGCGGGTGCAAGGTCAATGCAGGCTCCTCTACGAAGCTGATGGGGTCCTTGTAGTTCTTTGTCCAGGAGCCAGCTAGGTTTCCAAGCCCAGCTGGAGCAGACTCTGCCCTGGAGGTAAGGGCCTTGGTAACCAGAGCCATAGATCAGCGTGTCAGGGAGGAGCCAGAAGCCCATTCTGAGTGGATCTGAAATCCACTTGCCAGCCTTCCCCCTGAGCCTTAGCCTGTCTCTGAGGACTCAGCTGCCACACTATGTCCTGCCCTTCTTCACACAGAGCCCCAGGATAGCAATTATGGAGGCCATGAAGCAGGCCCTGTGCAGGCACTCACCTTGGCTTCCCTCTACCATACGGAGGATACATGATCTCATTTCATCAAGACGGCAGGCGATGTCACAGGAACTGTGACTCTGCTTTATGTGGGAGGAGATGCTGCTCATCAGCACTGCACATCTGGGCTATAGTTGGTCACACATCTGGACTGTGTTTGGTCTGTCTGTGTATGCTCTTCCCACTGCCCAGTGCTGCCTTCTTTAGCTCTAACCTTTCCCTGAAATTAGAGACTCCCAACAAAATCTGGGTCTGTCCCTTTCCCTTCCTCTGACTCTTGGAGCTCCACAACCCCCTGGCTTTGGCTTTCGCCAGGACAGAGCTCTTGTCCAGCCTGTCCCATGTCTGTCTAAGCCCTGGGCATGGGGAGCTGCACCCAGCATTGGAAACCTCACCCCATTTTCCTCTTCAAGTGGCCCCTCAGAAAAGGGTAAGGATGGACAGACTGGCCAGCCCCAGTCAAAGCCTGGGCTGAGGCCACTGGCTCTGGCTCTGTCATCATCCTATCACTCATCATAGCTGTGGTCCTGCCCCTGCAATACCAGAAGAGAGCAGTATCCCTGGAGATGCCAGCCTTGCCCTTTTCTGCAAAGGCCACACATTTACCCAGAGCAGCAAGAGCCCTCTGCTGTGAGAACTCCCTAAAGCAAGAGATCGGCCTCTTCTTTCCCTGGGAAGAAAGAGGAACCTCATGCTTAGCCCCAGTCCTCATTATTAAGAGGAGATTTTAACTCTTTTTTTTTTTTTTTCTGAAACAGGGTCTTGCTCTGTTGCCCAGGCTGGAAAGCATTAGTTGCCCAGGCTGGAATGCATTAGTGTGACCTCGGCTCACTGCAACCTCCGCCTTCTGGGCTGAAGTGATCCTCCCATCTCAGCCTCCCAAGTAGCTGGGACTATAGGCACACACAACTGCACCCAGCTAATTTTTGCATTTTTTGTAGAGACGAGGTTTTGCTGTGTTGCTCAGGTTGGTCTTGAACTCCTGGGTTCAAGCGACCTCATGCCTTAGCCTCCCAAAGTGCTGGGATTACAGGCATGCACCTCCACCCTTGGCTGGGTTTCAACTCTTGTTAGCTCACTGGATGTGTGACCGTAGGCAGCTGACTCAACCTCTCTGAGCCTTAGTTTTTATAGTTCTAAAGATGGTAGAACTTAATTCATGGGGCCATGTGAGGGTTCCAAGAGGCCACCTATGGAAAGCACTGGTATGGTCCTGGCAGTTAGCAGACGTTCAGTCCATGGCAGCTCTCACGGTTAGAATTGTGACTTCACTCCCCACTCTACTTCTTGAGATTTCCGTGCTCCTGGCACAGGCCGAGTCGGCTCTCCCCTTGGCATCTCTCTCCTTTCCCTTTTTAAGGGCATTTCTGCTGCTCCTGCTGCACCGTCAACTCCAGTTCAGATCCTCCTGGAGTCTTGAGATGCTGCCAGCAATCACAGCCCCAGCCAACCCCAGCCCTGCAGTAACATTCCTGCTCACTGGAGTCAGGGATCTGCCCCACTGTGCGTGTGTCTGGGCGGGGAGTGAGGGGCGGAGGGAGGGAGCCACAGCTGCTCCTTTGTCAGGCAGTCATGACGAGGGTGAGGCCAGGGCACAGGCCTGTCTAGGCCAAGGACAGGAACCAGGTGGACTTTGCTGAGGCCCAGACAGGGTGGGGCATTGGGGAGGCCCATGTCTGCACATGAGGAGGTGCGTGGTGGAATGAAAAAGGGGGATGATGGGGGAGACTCACTTCTGATTTCCCAGGCTGCTGAGCCCAGAGGCCCTTAGCTGGGTTTCAGGTTGCTGTGAGGCCAGGCAGTCAATGGACTCATGCAATGAGGCATTAACAATTGCTCAATCACCATCAGCTCTCTGTTAGGGTGCAGGATCCACTGCTATAACAAAAAGACCCCAAAGACAATAGTGTGAAAAAGACAGGAACTTCATTCTCCCTCACATAACACCCTGGCTGCTCCAGGCCAGCAGAGTGGCTCTGCCTCATGGGGTTTGTGCCAGGAGGTCCAAGGCACAAAAATGGCAAGGAGCCTTGCCCCATGCGTTGGTTCATCGGTTGAAGCTGGGCCACCACGCTTCTTGGAAAGAGAGAAGGGTGCAGGTGTGGGACTAACAAATTCCTTGCAGGCCAGGGATGTGGAAACTGTACATTTCACTTCTGTCACCTTCTACGGCCAGAACTCAGCTACAGGGCTGCACCCAGTTACAAGGGAGGCTGGGTAGTATGGTTTTCACCTGGGCAGAAATGTGCTCAGCAAGACCCCATTGTTACTGGGCTGGGTGTGGTGGCTCACACCTATAAACCCAGCATTTTGGGAGGCCAAGGAGGGCAGATCACCTCCTAAGGTCAGGAGTTCAAGACCAGCCTGGCCAAATGGTGAAATCCTGTCTCTACTAAAAATACAAAAATTAGCTGGGTAGGCACCTGTAATCCCAGTTACTCAAGAGGCTGAGGCAAGAGAATCACTTGAACCCAGGAGGTGGAGGTTGCAGTGAGCAGAGATTGCGCTAGTGTACTCCAGCCTGGGAGACAGAGTGAGATTCCATCTCAAAAAAAAAAAAAGAAAAGAAAAGAAAAGAAAAAGACCCTATTGTTGTGGATAAAGGGGAGAAAGGATATTGGGGTCCAACCAGCAGTGTTGCCACAATCTCCAATTCCACTTCCCCATCAGGGATGCTTCGAGCCCACCCTCTTTTTCCTGTCCTCCCCCTGCCTCACGGCTTCCCATCTCACCCAGCTCAGCCCTTGTCAGTTCCTTGTCCTCTTGCTTTGCATGAGGGGCCAGGCCTCGGCCTCTTTCCTGCTACTTTGGATGTTCCAAGCTAAGGCTTCTCCTCCTATAGTGCCCTCGATCCCATTGTCTCACCTACTCAAGCCAAGTGCTCCTGTGAGTCTGTCCTGCATCATCGATGCCCTGTTTCTCTTTCAATCATCCCTGTCCACATACAGACATGCTGTCACTTCCCTGGTGTCAGAAACCTTCTCTTGGCCTTCCACCTATGCCACTCCATGGAAATTCTACTGACAAGCTCACCAAAGCTCTTCTCATGGTCCATCCAAATATCACTTCTCCCATCAGCAACACTGGACCCAGGTAAGCACCCCCTCCTTCTCGAAGCACTGACTTTTCCTGGCTTCCAGGACACCAGGTGCTCCTAGTTGCTCCTTCTCGGTTTCATCTCCCTGATCTCTAAGCACTGACATGCCCCAGAGGTTAGATCTGGGACCTCTTCTCTGTGCACAGTCCCTTACCGGTGATCTCATTCAGTCTCAGGCCTCAAATTCCAACCATATGTGAATGAGTTTCCATTATATTTCTCTAGCCTGGACCTCTCTCCTGAAGTCCAGCCTAATATATCCAGTTGCTTGCTTGACTACAAGAAACATCTCAAGCTTAACATGTCCAAACTCAAAATCCTGATCTCACCCCCAGGAGCTCCTCCTCCCCTAGGCATTCCCATCTTTCCAGCTGCTTAGACCAGGAACCTCCAAAGCATCCTTTCACATCTAACATCCCACCATCCTGGCCTTCGAAGCCATCCGGGAATCAACTGCTTCTCCTCCATAGCCACCAGGCTTGTCTATGTAGCAATACTCTCCCACCTGGATTCTTGAAATACCCCTAACTTGTCTCCCCCACTCCTTCTTTGTTCTCAGCTGGCAGATGGAGGGTTCCTTTCAACCATCCTCCTGTGGCTTGGCTCCCGTCTCTCGGAGGAAGGTGCAGATTCTCCACAGTGGCCTTCAGAGCCTGTGTGGCCTGGCCCCTGTCACTTGGCTGACCCTGGCCTCACTCACAATAGGCCTTCTTGCTGCTCCTCCCACTCATCAGGCGGGTCCCACCTCCTGCCTGCAAGGCTCTTCCCCAGATGGCCACATGGCTCCCTCCCCCAACTTCGTTCAGATCTCATATTCCCCATGAGGCTCTCCCACACACCCCACTTCACCCAGCAGACCCGATCTTCCTTTCCTTCTTTATTTTTCCCACAGTGCTACCACCATCTGTCAGGCTGCTATCTTATTATTGATTGTGTTTGGTCTGTTTCCCCTCAATAGTGTGCAGGCTCCTTCAGGGCAGGGATATTTGTCTGTTTTGTTCATTTCTGGTTCATAGTACTTAGAATGGTACCCAAGAACACTTGTTGAATGTATGAACTGACTATTCTCTTCTGTAGCCTTATTCAGGTCCTATGGGAAGGCTTCTTTGTTCTTTTTCTCTTTCCCCTCTGCACCCTGGAAACTTTCTCCAAAAGATTAGGCCAAGGCTGGGAACTCATCAGCATGGGCATGAAACAGGTGGAGACCAAGGGCACAAAAAGGTGAAGGTAGAATATGTACGTTCATCCAACAGGCATTTATGGAACATCTTCTCTGGGCCACCCAGATGCAAAGATAAAGGCCTGTCTGTGAGCCTGAGAGAAACTGACATTCAGTAGGGTGGGATGGGTAAGCCAATGACTGCAGTGCTGTGCTTTCACAGAAGTCCCGAAATGGAGATGCCGGCCAGGTCACAGGCGCTACCTGTCAGGGTCAGCGGGGAACACTTAAGAGTGCCAAGATCAAGAGCACAATTTGGGCCAGGCACAGTGGCTCATGCCTGTAATCCTAGCACTTTGGGAGTCCAAGGCAGGTGAATTGCTTTAGCTTGGGAGTTTAATATCAGCCTGGGCAATATGGTAAAACACCATCTCTACTAAAAATACACAAAATTAGCCAGGTGTGGTGGTGTGTGCCTGTAGTCCCAGTCACTCAAGAGACAGAAATGGGAGAATCACCTGAGCCCAGGATGATGAGGCTGCAGTGAACCATGATCATGCCACTGCACTCCAGATGGTGACGGGAGTGAGACTCTGTCTCAAAAAAAAAAAAAAAAAAGCACAATTTGGGTCAAGTTACTTCTCATCTCTGAGTCTCACTCTTCACATCTGTAAAATGGGACAATACTTACCAACTTCACTGGGCTATGGTGGAGATTGTTTGAGACTTCAGAGATGGTTTTACTCTGAAGCTGATGAAGCTTAGGCATCAAGGCCCATCACTTGCTCAGGTGCCTTCCAAGGCCCTAGCTATGTGCTCACAGGTTCATTTTTTTTTTATTTTTTGAGACAGGATCTTGCTCTGTTGCCCAGGCTAGAGTGCAGTGATGTGAGCATAGCTCACTGTAGCCTCCAGCTTCTGGGCTCAAGCAGTCCTCTGACCTCAGCCTTCTGAGTAACTGGAACTACAGGTTCATGCCATCTTGCCCAGCTAAAGGAGGTCATTTTTGTTTTACAAACCCTAGAAATACAATCCGATGTTGTGTGTGTGTGTGTGTGTGTGTGTGTGTTTTAAGAAGGCTCCTAAATTGTAAAAGTTTCAGGCCTCACAAAACCTGAATCTGCCTCTGCATGGACATATGGACATATGTGAAGTGCTCAGTACAGATCCTGACATAAAGCAATCACTTAATAATGCAGTGGCATGAAAAACGGGCTTCACAGAGGAGGTGTCATTTGAGCTGGGCCTATTTGGACAAGTAGAAGTTCACTGGCTTCCAAATGGAGTACTAAGAACAAAAGTATCTCCCTGATTTTGCAGGGATGTCTCAATGAGCTTCATTACAGACTACAAGGGATGAAGGGATGTTTCTGGTAGGATAATCCTACCATTTGTCCAGCACGTGTGATGTGCTGCTCTAAATGCTTCTCCTGTAATAATTTATTAGATCTAAGTATCAGCTCAAGGTCTCACAGCTACACAAGGGCATAGCTGGAATCTGCCTCTTGTGTGTGACTTCGGAAGTTTCATTTGTGGACAACGGCTCCCGCTTTTCCTTCATGCACCCAGGATGGATAGTTCTCTGATGGTCCCACTTTTCCAGGGCCCTAATTCATTGTTATGCACCAGTGGGGAGGCTAGGGATAGCCCAACCCAGCCTGACCCAACCTCACCCAAGTCTCAGGCACGGCTGATCTGCACACAGGGGAGGAGCCAGCACCGCCTGCGCCCACGGAGCCACAGGGTGTTCTTTTTTTAAATAAAGCCTCTGATGTGACAGTGTGGTGGCAGGATTCCTTTCTGGTCTCATTTCCTAGCTCCAATAACCACCCAGCCCCCAGAGAACCTGGCCTTGAGCAGCTCAGAGTGTCAGTCTGCAACATCTGAAAATGAGAGCGAAACGCCCAGGAGCTGAGCTGAGCACAGCGTGTGCAAAATGGAAGCAGCAGTGTCCCCCAGGCCTGTGGCTTCTCCCACTACCCCTCCTAAATCTGCAGGACACCCAGATCTCAGTGCTGCCAGAAAAACCCGAGGTAACTGTCCAATCCCTGGACGCTTCCAAAGTGATAATTGTTTGAATAAGTCACAATTGCTTTGGGTTTTATTTAACAGATGTTGTCCATTATGCTACATATTGGGACAAACATGTTTTCCCTGATTTCCTACACCCTAACCCCATAGGGACCCAGCTGAGTGAAGCAGAAAACAAAAAGAAACTGGAAATAACTGGATCTTCTTGCATTTGGACAGCATCCTAGAATGTACCATGGACCCATTAAGCCTGTTCTGTAGATGAGACCCTGCAGGGGTTGAGAGAGATTCGTGACTTTTCAAGCCCAACGGACTGATAAGTGGCAGAGCTGAGACTGAAACTCGGCATTCAGCCTGGATCCAGCTCTCTCTCACGGAGCCATGCACACGGAGACAGTCCCAGGGAAGGAAGGCAGGGCCCACGAGGTGGCACAGTCAGACAATTGCTAGGTTTCATGTGATGATTTGCTGTGAATTGGGGCTATTGCCTAGTCCATTTTTAGACTGGAGCTGTGGGTTCCATATGATCCAACAGGCCTCTCCTGGAAGCCTGTGGGCCTAGAGGGGGATGCCTGGACCCCATAAAGGGTCCCACTCAGCAGGGACCCAGAGCCTGATGGCTCATAGCTGCTGCTGTGTTACATCTGCCTCCCCCTGCAAATACCCTTGAAAATGTGAATATTTTTGCTAACATTTAAAAATTAGGAGGATTTACTTAGGAATGGGTATTCATCTCTTAACAAGGTGAGGATTGGCTAGTACCAGGCTTGCCGTCTCTGGAGCTGAGCAGTGCTGCTCCCTCTAGAAGGAGCATTTGCTGTTCAGGGCCTTGAGCCTGTGGCCATGCCCTCGCCTGACCTCTGTGATGTCACCTGTCTGGCCCCCATAGGCACTGTGGCTTTCGACTGTTTCTACAGAACAGAAGTTCTTAACATTTTGAAGGTCACGGGGTCCAAGAACTTGGATGGGTAACAATTACATCTTTATTTTCACTGACCTCCACCTAAAATGGAACATTTCCTTCCATTATGAGTGTAAGCAGCAACCACGGTCCTAATGGGATCTATGACTGTCACCAGAAGAAATCACCAGCAGTTTTGCGTCATGAGAGTTTTGCAGGTATCTCCAAACGCCGTCCGTGCTCATCAACACTGTGACATCATCTGTGGTTCTTTCATGCATTTGATAAAGAAGCACATATATTAGAAGTTTGGGTTTTGAAATGTATTTTGAGAAGTGTTTTTTCATGCATTTGGCTCCTTTGGGAATCCTAGAAATTTTATTTTATGCCTTTATTCTAAGAAAAGGCCCATAGCTTCATGAGTCTGTCAGAGGGATCCAAGCACAGCACTGGACTCACATCTTCAAAATACAGTTGTCAGCATCTTTGGGGAAGTGGAGGCAGTTCTAGAACCTTTGGGAGAAGCAAGGCAGGAGAGAAGCTGTGCTCCCCTATCCAGACCCTCCACAGTGGCTTTACACTGGACTCCAGACCCAGGGCTTGGGGCCCTCTGAGGTCTTCTAGAAAGGGGACTTTCTCAGAAAGGGGCTCAGGGCGAAGACTGTGCTGTGGGTCTGCATTGAGAGCCTGAGCCCCTGCCTCCAGCCTCCATGGTCATTCTCCCTTCTCCAAAGCAACCCCAGCGTGAATGTGGAGGGAGAAAGTTGAGCCACAGAGCCGGTGCGGGTGCCTCCTCCCCATCTCTCACTGACTGAAGTGCTGAGCGCTGACTCATCATCGGACTCTCCTGCCCAGCCTGGTGCACGCCCACGACGTGCCCTCCTTCTTGCTTCTCCACTGTTTCCTCCCCGGCTCTTCCCGGGCGCCTGCAAACCCACGCGCGTCTCCCCATGTCCTGGCTGCCCCCTCCCAGCAACCATCCTCTTCTTTCCCTGCCAAATCCGGAAATGTGTGGTCTCGTTGCGTTTCCTCCTGAATGCTTGAAGCGCCCACTCAGCCTCGCCTCATCCTCCACCTCCCATGCAGTTTATTGAAATTGCCCTGCTGAGGGTCAGCAGGGCTGACCTTCCCAGCAGGACAGGTGGCCCTGGGCCTCCCACCTCCCCCTCCTGCTCCCGCCCCGCAGCCCTGGCTCTCCCACATCCCAGCCGCCTCTTCCTGGATGGAGGGATGGATGGACAGGCATGCTCCCTCCCCTGGTTTCCATGACACTGCACTTTCCCACATCTCCAGGTTTGTGACAGCTCATTTCCTCCTCGCTGGCATCGCCTTCTCCCAGCTTCTCACCGTGGGTGTGCCCGAGGCGCTGCCCTTCGAGTTCTCTTCCTGTGTGTGTGCCCACCAGCTCCCCTGGAGGGCTTATCCTCCTGGTGGCCTCATATCACCTCCCCCCACTGCTGCCTCTCCAGCCTCTGCCACCCACCATCCCAGCCCCACCTTGCCAGGGTTTCCAGAACCACCCCCCCAACCCCCACCCTGTGAAATGGGTCCTAAATCACAGGTTCTAGATTGTTGGGCCTTGGGTAGACCGGCCAGGCAACCCCAAACCTGGTGGGATGCTGCAGGTGAGACTTAAATATGTGCCCCCCAAGCCTGAGCTGCTGCAGATCTGTGAGAGGCAGTCTAGTGTGTGGCTAAGAGGAGAGGACTCTGCAAGCTCACTGCCCACGTTCAAATCCTGCCTCTGTTACCTGCTGCTGTGACCTTAGGCAAGTGCATTGATGTGTTGGTCCATTTATCCAGCAAATGTTAATTGAGCCCCCACTCTGTGAGAGACTCCCTACCCTGCACTGAAAATACAAATGGAAAAACCAAGTGGCTTGGGAGTTTAATTAGTCATGGCATTATCCAAACAAATGTTAAATTGTAACTGTGAAAGCAATGAGAGGTAGAAGACGCTGTGAAAGCCCATCACGGGACAGCCTTCTCAGGGAGTTCAGGGACAGCTTTCTTGAGGACATGACCTTTAAGCTCAGATCTGAAGAATGGGAGGAGTCACCATGTGTGACAGGCTGAATCATGACCCTCAAAGACATCTGCATCCTAATCCCCAGCATCTATGAATGTGCTACCTTGCATGGCAAGGAAGATGTGATGAAGTTAAAGATCTTGAAATGGGAGATTATCTCGGATTGTCTGCGGGGGAGTCCAATGTACCACAACAGTCCTTATGAGGAGTTAGGAGGGTCAGAGTGGAAAGAGATGGAAGCCGAGTCTGGAGTGGTGTCATTGCTGGAAGGGGACCATAAGCCGAGGAAGCCTCTAGAAGCTGGAAAAGGCAAAGAAACAGATTCTCCCCTAGAACCTCTAGAAGCAACAGAACCCTGCTGACGCATTTTGGACTTTTGTCCTCCAGACTGTAAGACAGTAAATTTGTGTTGCTTTAAGCCACTGAGTTTTCAGTAACTTATTACAGCAGCAATAGGGAATTAGCATACTGGGAGAAGAATGGAGAAGCATGTGAAGCAGGTGCCAATGCTGGGATGAGAGATGGGCATTGGAGAGCCTGTGTGTGTGTGTGTGTGTGTGTGTAAGAGGGGAGTGATGAGGCTGGACAGGTGGGCACGGGCCAGACCATGAGGAGCAACTTTATTTCTATTTTATGAGCGGTGGTAAATCTGTTACCAAAATGCAAGGAATTCAGTCTAGGTTCTGCAGCTCGCCACACAGGCCAATCACTGAGACAACCAGTAGTTCCAGGGAAGAAGGCTTTAATTGTGTGTGGCAGCTAAGCAGACAGGAGATCAGTGTCAAACCCATCCCCCTGACCAACTAAAATTAGGAGTTGATATAGTAGGGAAGATATGTAACTATGTGTGGGAAAACAGGAATTAGGGAGGGGTAAGGAAGAAGAGTTGGTCAACAGGAAGCAAGTGGTGGGTTAGGCAATCCTGAGGGGTGAGGGGTCTAGCATGTCATTGTCCAGATGTGGTGATCTGGTAAATTTCAGCTCTTTGGTACTGTCTGGGAGGCCCCATGGTTGGTTTCCTAAGAAAAGAACTCAGATAAGACAAATGTAACTTTCTCAAGTGTCAAGACTTAAAAAAGTTTGTATTTATTCAAAGAAACTAGGAAAATTAATTCTCTGAGACAATTATGCCCATTTTAAAACTATCAACAAGTTTCAAGCAGCTATTTATTTACATTATTAATCCCTCTAAGCCTCAGATTCCTCATTGATGAAATGATGACTTTGTAGGGTTGTTGGGAAGAGTAAACAGGATAACCGAATGACTGTAGTTCTTAGTGCTCAATTAATAGCAAGCTCCATTACTGTCTAGTGTCTTTCCAGCTGGGCTCCACACAGCCCTAGAAATTCTGTGAGTCTCTGGGCTGCTGTGGAGCAGGAGGGAGAGGGGAAATAGTGGGGCCATTCTCTCCTCAGTCAGAGCAGCTGAGCCTATACTTGTTAGCACATTGGACTTGACATTTGCTTAAGATCGTGTTTGTTTATTTGTTTTTTTTTTTTTTTTTTTTTTTAGACAAGGTCTTGCTCTGTCACCCAGGCTGGAGTACAGTTGCATGGGCATAGCTCAATGCAGCCTTGAATTCCTGGGCTCAAGTGATCCTCCTGCCATAGCCTCCCTAGTAGCTAGGACTGCCGGTGAATGCCATCATAAGTGGCTAATTTAATTTTTTTAGAGATAGGGTCTTGCTGTTTTGCCAAGACTGGTCACAAACTGCTGGACTCAAGCAATCCTCCTGCCTTGGCCTCACAAAGCACTGAAATTACAGGAGTGAGCCACTACACTTGGCCTTTAAGATCGTGTTTGAACAAAAGATTCCTCAGCTACAACGTAGTTTGAAAACCCAATCTCTTGCCTGCCCCTGCTTTTTCCTGTAAGGAAACCCCAGCCTGGAGGTGCCACCATGACATTGGAACCCGCCTGGAGAACCCAGGCTCCAAACCAACACTGCCTCTCCCCTTTGTGGCCCAGTGGCCTGGGCCTGGGGTCCGAGTGGGGCCTTCATGGCATGGAGTCCATTTTCCTTCTTGTCACTCCGTATGATTTGTGTGATACTTTTCCTTTGATTTCCGTTTCATGTCAGTCTCCCTTACAGGACACAGTAAGGTCCACAGGGGCAGGAATCACATATGTTTTGTTATCCACAGTGTCTCCAGGGCCTGCCACTGTGGCTGGTACACGATAATAACAGGAAACACTTGGAAAACGCTCACTGTGTCCCAGGCTCTGTTCCACGTCCTGCACATACATTCACACATTTAATATGGAACTCCAACTGAACATGTGTGTTAAAATAAAGGTTTCACATCACTTCTGCATCTGGGTGAGCTTCTTCACCTCTTTGAACCACAGTGTCCTCATCTATTAAGTGGGGAATAGCAACACCTCTGGTGGTGATGGTGACAACGAAATGACGTGATGACGTCTGCAAGCCTCCCAGCCTGGGGTCTGGCCACGGCAGGCGTTCAGGAAAGGACAGCAATTATTATTACTTCATTGCACTGGCTGCCAGACCACTCTGATTCCAGTGCCTAGTCTTGATGGGGTCACTGCCGTAATCCCTGGACTGTGATGAATTCCTTCCCTCCATCAGCCAAGTCGCTTCCTGCGAGCTTGCTTTCTTCCACTCACTCTTCCTCCTCCTCCTCTTTCTCCCTTGGGCCCAGACCAGCCCCTCTGCCCCTCTGGCTCCAGCTCCCTTCATTCTAATCAACCATGCACGCCACTCCTATGCTTCAGCCTGCACCCATGGCCACTGCTTCCTTCCCTCCCAGGGCCCCAGGGAAGCTCCCATAGCCTTTATCATCCAATGTGATCCTTGGGCTCGTACTGAAGGGATCTTGAGCACCAGTGTAAATTCATTCCCCGCTCAACCACTCCCAGGCTGCCACTGACACCCCCAGCACCTGGCCCAAAATTTTAAAAATAAGCATTTATCACTTTCACACACACACACAAAAAAGCTTTTAGTTGTGGTAGACGTTGTTGTTAAAGTACACAATTAACAACACAAGCTATAGAAGTGAAGAGAAATAAAAGATGAATGCTAAGGTGTCTAGGGCAAAGTAGAAAAGCTTTCAAAAAAGAATAATGCTTAACATACTACTGTTTTTTGGAGAAAAAAAAGAATAATGCCATAGTTTATGGTTCCTGAAAAATTTAATCATAGAAATAGCCAAGAAGATATTCTAAACCAATGCCATAGTAACTAAAAGTTTCCAGTTATTCAGAAGAGTAAAATTATTTTCTAGACCCTAGAAACCATACATATTACATTGATTACATAAGGGCCTGCAATGAACTTTTAAGTATATGTGCTGCACATTAAAACATACTTTTATAACATACCAAGGCATAGACAATACTACAGGGTTGGCTACAATAAACAATACACATCCAGGCTGGGTGTGGTGGCTCATGCCTGTAATCCCAGCGCTTTGGGAGGCCCAGGTGGGTGGATTGCTAGAGTCCAGGAGTTCAAGATCAGCCTGGGGAGCATGGCAAAACCCCATCTCTAAAAAAAATAAAGAAGTTAGCCGGGTGTGGCGTGTACCTGTAGTCTGGGCTACAGGGGAGGCTGACGCAGAAGAATCACTTGAGTCCGGGAGGTTGAGGCTGCAGTGAGCTGTGACGGCACCACTGCACTCCAGCCTGGGTGAGAGCGAGACCTTGTCTCAAACAACAACAAACACAACACATGAAATTGACAATTGTTTTGTTCTTCTTCCACGTTAGAAGTGGCATAGTGCCTGATGTAATACCTCCCTTTTCTGTGAGCAAGGAGGGAAGTCCGAAGTCACTCCCTGAAGCTCAGCGCTGAGCTAATCAAGGAGAATGGGTATGATTTAAATGTCTGGGTGCTGATGCTAACGATGCTCTTCTTTTAACTGAAAATTGTTTTATTAGGTTGGTGCAAAACCAATTGTCGGTTTTGCCATTATTTTCAATGGTTTTAGCCCCAGAGGTCACCGCGGGCTTGGCTGGGGTTGTCCTTGGGCTGAAATCCCAGCTCGACTTCTCAGTCCACCCCTGCCTCCCTCTTCCCCCTTCCTCAGGCATTGCTCTAAGGAGCACTTGCTCTGAGCCTCCTGCACATGGAATACCACTGTGGATTCTGCTTTCCAGGAACAAACCCGGTAACCAGCCCCTCTGAGACTCAAGCCAACACTTGGTCCTAGGGCTGCAAAAAGGAGCTGCTAAGAGGCCAAAGGCTACTTCCACTCGGAGAACAGGCCCCATGTGCCAGCTCCCCCAAGTCCTGGCCAGAATGTTCTGCTCGGAGGCCTGTCCTGACTCCCTCTGCTCATTGCCACCTAACCAGTGCCATTCTCCCTCCCACCCTTCCACAAGTACCTATTGAGTATCTGCCAGGTGCCAGGTATTGCTCTGCACAATGGCAATATAGCCATGAAAGAAATAAAACAGGACCATCCCTGTTCCCGTGAAGCTTCCATTCTAGCAGGGCAGCAGATAAATATCAGATAAGTAATCAAAATAATGTCACTTGGTGATAGCACTGTGGGGAGGAAAAAGCAGGGAGTGGAGAGGGTTAGGGAGCAGGCTGCAGGACATGCAGAGAACAGGAAAGGACTCACGGAAAAGGCGACTTTTGAGAAAAAGCTGAAGGAGGTGAGGGACTGAGTCACAAAGCTATTTGGGGGAAAAGCCTTCAAACAGCAGGACCAGCAAATGCAAAGACACTGAGGCTGGAGCTTGCTGTGTGTGCTCAAGGAAGAGCAAGGAGGCTGCTGCAGCAGGAGCAGAGGGAGCGAGCGGCAAGAGGGACCTCAGGGGCCCTGGGAGGGATCCTGGGACTGCAGGGTGCACAGACCTCCTAGGCTGCTGTCGCTGTAGGGACTTCAGCTTGGATTCGGAATGTCATGAGTCACCGGAGGGCTCTGAGCACAGGAGAGACAAAGATTTTAAAGAATCACTATAGGCTGGGAGCAGTGGCTCATGCTTGTAATCCCAGCACTTTGAGAGGTGGAGGTGGGAGGATCACTTGAGTCCAGGAGTTCGAGACTAGCCTGGGCAATATGGTGAAACCCTGTCTCTACCAATACACACACACACATACACACACACTCTAGCTGGGCATGGTGGTGCATGTCTGTGGTTCCAGTTACTCAAGAGGCTAAGGTGGGAGGATGGCTTGAGCCCAGGGGGCAGAGGCTACAGTGAGCCAAGATCACACTACTGTACTCCAGCCTGGCCGACAGAGCAAGATCCTGCCTCAACAATAGTAATAATAATAATAATCACTATGGCTGCTGTGTGGAGAATGACCAAGGGAGTAAGGGCAGGAGCGGGAGGTCCCTTAGACTGTTGCAGTGAGTCCAGGTGGTGGTGGCTTGGCTGAGGGCTGGGGTCAGATTCTGGGGATATTCTGGGTAGAATAATGGGATTTGCTGTTGATCCTCCCAGGGGAGCCAGCTGTGCAGCTGGAAGCATTTCTCAATGAGACGAACACTGCCGTGGCCTTGGAGCCGCACACACCTGGAGCTGCACACACCTGAGTCTGGATCTCAACTCCACGCATCCTAGTTGCTCATCTCCGGCAGGCTATGTCTAACTCTCCCAGCCTCCCTTTCTTCATTTGTAAACTGGGGATAACAATTCTTGTGTCATGGGATTACTGTGAAAATTAAGTGAGATAATGTACAAGAAAGGCTGGCACAAAGTTAATTATGGTCATTTTGAAGAATGTGGTTTCCTGTGAGTCTTGGATATACAGCAGAGATCAGTGAGGGGAGGGGCGAATGAGCAAAGGGCCCTGCAGGGGAGGCTGGGACCCTGCTGGAGGGACTTGCCAGAGCTGGGGGCAGTCAAGCCAACTCAGGAGCCCCGGGGTGCGGGGAGAGCGAGAGTCCAGGGTCCACACTTGCCTTCCCAAGTGAGGATGGGGAATTCCAAAGCCCAGGACGACTGGGGCGGGGCGACCTTCAGAGAAAAGTCAGAAGGGAATTCCGTGGATAAAGGCGGAGCTGTGGAAAATGGGAACGCCACCAAAATCTGGAAAGGATGAGGTCATCCCAGCTGAAGCCAATCAAAACTCTGCCTGGGGCAGGCAAATAAATAAATAAATAAATGAAAGGGTTTTACTAGGCCAGAAACTGGAGATTTCTAACAGCTGCCAAGAAAGGAAGCAAGCCCTGGGCCGAGGGCCCATAAGCCCTGGGAGGCCCCACCCTGGCTAGAAAAAGAGACTAGGGGGTGCTGGGGCACAGCCCAGAAGCCAAGAGGGGCGGGGAAGCCGTCTGAGCTGTCTGGGGGTGGTGATGGGGCATGCTCCTGGAAAAGCCATTAGATCCTTGTCGGAGGCAGCCAGTGGAGCTCTGTGTCCCACCGCTCTGTAGGTTTCTTTCCCTAAGAAAAACAAGAAGCAAGATTAGTATTCTTTTGATCAGAGGTGTTCTACTCATTTATACTCAGGATGCTTTCCCAATAAACCAGGGCCTAGCCAGGAGTTTAAACTGAGGGTCTGCTCTTCTGACCTAACTAGAGAGAGCTCGGCATTGAACAAAGGTGGGTTCAAATCCCGCTTGATTGTGCTCAGGAGGCTTGCCCCTGGAGTGCTGCGGCATGGAGCTCACACTCACTCGCATGTGTTTCGGGGTGGCTGGCTTCTCCCATCCACCCCCAGGGTTAGAGAACTGAAGGAGACATAACGACTGTGAAAGTGGACACTTGGGCACACAGACCGTTCTTTCCCGTGTCAGGAAAGTCACGGGCGCCAGCTTCCAGCGGTAGGAGTGGAGGGTCTGGAACAGTGCTCCTGGTCCCAGGGCAGGGGTATGACCTTCTTCAGTGTCCCGCAGTTTAGATTCCCTCCCCCTATGGCTCCACCATCTGTTCCCACTTCTCCAAGGCCCCAGAGAAATGGCACAGAGCCCTCAGGAGGGGAGGCATCCTTTCCCAGACTCCTAGACTCCGTGTGGTCCAGAGTGCTGACGTCGGCCAGAAGCAGCCGCAATGGAGCTTTTCTGGTAACCTCTTCCTCGAAGCATCCACCTCCGGGAAGGACAACACCGGGACAGGAGCCAAGCTCAGCAGCTGCTCCACACCCGCCTGGCCTGGGAAGTTTCCTGTGTGTCCACTCAGCCTGCCCAGATTGGGGGCAGTGGGGGCAGGCGATGGCTGGCTTGCCACTCCCCTCCCCTCCTTGTCACCACCCTCTCCAGGAAGCCAAACCACTTTAACCACCAACCCCCAGCACCACGGATGCCCTGAGCCTGCTTCTCCAGGCAAGAAGGGAACAGGAGTGGCTCCCTCCCCGCCCCCCTCACCTGCCCTAACAGTGCTTCCTCCGTGTATCACAGGCTTCAAAGCCATTTGAGTCTTGTTTCTAAGTAATTCAGCAGAGGACAGACGCTCCCTCCCCTGGTCTATCTCAGAGTTTTTGAGGCCAACGTGTCAGAGAATTTTAGAGCATTCACAGGGATCTCCCAACCCAGCCTAGTGCCCTTTAATGAGTGGTTTTGGGGGGTGCCCGGAACTGTGCTCCATGCTTCACAGGCATTATTTAATTCCGACAACAACTGCACGCGGGAGACAGTATTATTTAGCTTTATTTTCCAGATGTGACATGGGCATAAGCAACTCGCCTAAAGTCACACAGCTGCTAGGTGCAGAGCCTATGTGGGAAGTCAGGTCTTATGACTTCAGAACCCACCTCTTGGTTACCATGTTCTTCTTCTCAAAGCACATTCCATGGGCCATTCATTCCTCAAGGTCTGTAGCAATGAAACAGACCTGTAATCAAGCGTGCTTGGGAAAATCTCTGTCTTCAGTCCCACCCTTGAAGAGTCTTGGAGCATGCTGCCAGATTGAAGAGTCTGTGAAGTCCTGCGGTGAGTAAACGTTTAATTTTCTTTAACCTGGGGTTTCCTAACTTGTGTTTCCTAAACTTATTTTCACTTGGAACTCCTGCCTCCACCCCTTCCTTTTTTAATAGTATATTGTGAATATCCCAGAGAATGTGCTTTGGGAAACACCACACAAGATCACATTACTGTCTTGTTCAGCTGGTGGCTGACACATATTAGAACTCGATAAACATTGGTTCCATACAACTAACAACATCGTCTGCGTGTTAGGTGATCCTAACCCATTCTCCAATGTTCCTTTTCTTAAGGAGTTCCTTAGTGGTAGAGATACCCCAGATCCTGCAGATAACCCAATCCTGCTGTCACCTCTCCACTGGGGTGAGTCTTCTTTTCTGCGCTGGTCACATGGAAAGAAAATTCCATCTAAGCAGTTCCTCAGGGCACCCCTATTTCAGCCTCCCAGAGGTTTCTATTCTAAGGACAAGGAGACGTTTCCAAGACAATTCCATTCAGTATGGCAGCAGGAATATGGATGTGGAAGAGGGTGCGAAAACCTCCGTATCCGTTCACCTTCTCCCAGCCTGCCAAGCCTTCCCAGCAGGACAATGCAGACCCCTGAGAATCCCTCACTCTGCCAGTACCCACCCCCACTCTCACCTGTCTTGGAGCCCTGCGCTGTCACGCCCTCACTGCCCTCCTTTGACTTTGTATAGCCCCTTCTAGCAGCCCCTCTTACTCCCAACCTCCCAGCGTGACTTGAACTCCATGCTAGACTGGATTCAGAACTCCTCCACCCCCGGCCCCCACCTCAGGGACGTCCTGGGGACTGTGAGCACCGGGCAGAGCCAGGCCCAGCTCCGGAGACCCGGGTTCCACAGCTGTGGAGTGGGGCTCAGCCCTCTCGTGCTTTCAAATGCAGCCAGGGTAGAGAACCACAGCTGTTCCCAGTGCCCACGGCCCTGGCTCCCAGCCGCGCAGGCTCCAGCAGGCCTCTCCTCCCCACTCCTGGCTCCTGAGCCTCACTGGAGATCTCCTCGCACCTCACAGGATCAGCACCACTGTGAATCCAGTGTCCCCTCTCAGCACCACTGCGCCTGCCAGCCCGTGTGCCACCCTTGGTCTCATGGCCTCCGCCACTCACTGCTCTGGGCCTTCCTCTCTCCCCATGCTCCCTTCCCACCCGGGCCTAAGCACCTAGCCTTCTACTTTTTGAAAAAAAAAAAAATCAAGGCCATTGGGATCACATGATCTCCATCAAATTCCTGCTCCCTGCTGATCTCCTCCCTGCCGCCCCTCCCCAACCCCCTCTGCTTTCCTGTTAATTTTAGAAGCAGGCCAAAATCCAGGCCAAATCCCCCCAGCCGATGGAGTCAGGCTGTCAGGGTTCAAATCCCATCTCTATCACTTTCTGGCTGTGTGATCTTGGGCAGATCTCTCTGGGTTTTTTTTGTTTGTTGTTTTTTTTTTGAGACGGAATTTTGCCCTTGTCACCCAGGCTGGAGTGCAATGGCGCAACCTCGGCTCACTGCAACCTCCACCTCCTGGGTTCAAACGATTCTCCTGCCTCCTGAGTAGCTGGAATTATAGGCGCCCGCCACCACGCCAAGCTAATTTTTGTATTTTTAGTAGGGGTGGGGTTTCCCCATATTGGCCAGGCTGGCCTCAAACTCCTGACCTCAGGTGATCCAACTGCCTCAGCCTCCCAAAGTGCTGGGATTACAGGCATGAGCCACTGCACCGGGCCGGATCTCTCTGTTTCTCTTGGTTTCCTCATCAGTGAAAGGGGATAACGCTTGTGTTTGTCACATGGAGCTGATGGAAGGATTAAATGGAGTAAGCCATGTGAAGAGTTTGGCATAAACCTGAAACACAGCAAATACCAACGAGGTTTGTTACTGCTGTGCCTGGTTCCGTCACGATGAAACCTCTCGTCGTGTAGAATGTGCTTCTGGAACATTCCTTCAGCCAATAAAGACACACAGTCCCTCCTGTCCTCATAACCTCTTGAATCTATGTTCCCGATTTCTCTTGTCCTTTCTCCAAAACTTCTCAAAAGTGTCCTTTACCCAAGAGCTCCTTTCTTTATCTCCCTGTCTCTCCTTGGTCCACTATGATCTGGCTTCCAGCCCTACCATAGTTCTGCCTTGTCAGGGTCACCAAGGTCCTTGCCAAGATCAAGAAGCAGACACGGGCCCTTCTCCGTCCCTGGCTTTCTGCCTGCTGCCTTTGGCTTTGTTGATCTTTTCCTCATTTTTGAAATGTTGATGGCTTGGCTCCAGTGCCTCCACATCATTTGCCTGGCTTTCCTTATACTTCCCTCACCTTTCCTTCTCTGCCTCCTGACAGGGCTTCCCCAGGAATGCCACCGCTTCCCCGAGGTTTCCTTAGCGCACGGGTCTCTGCTGCCCTCACTCCCTTTCAGGTAGTCTTAGCAGGTCTCATGGCATCTGCTTCCACTTGAGGATTCATACTTGCTACGGACTGAACTTCACCCCTCCCAAATTCATACGTTGAAGCCCTAACCCCCAATGTGATTGTATTTGGAGACAGGGCCTTCAAGGAGGTAATTAAGATTGGATGAGGTCACAAGGATAGGGCCCTAATCCAGTGAGTCTGGTATTCTTACAGTGCGGTAGCTCACACCTATAATCCCAGCACTTTGGGAAGCCAAGGCAGGTGGATCACGAGGTCAGGAGATTGAGACCATCCTGGCTAGCACAGTGAAACCCTGTCTCTACTAAAAGTACACCAGCCTGGCCAGCCTGGTGGGACCCTGCTTCTATTAAAAATACAAAAATTAGCCAGGCATCATGGCAGGTGCCTGTAATCCCAGCTACTCAGGAGGCTGAGGCAGGAGATTTGCTTCAACCTGGGAGGCGGAGGTTGCAGTGAGCCGGGATCGCGCCACTGCACTCCAGCCTGGGCAACAGAGTGAGACTCTGTCTCCGAAAACAAAAACACGATGAGGAGACACCCGAGATTTGTCTCTCACACTGCGTGCACACAGAGAATGGTCATGTGAGGACACACAGAGAAGGTTGTCCGTAAGCCAGGAACAGAGGCCTCCCCAGAACCATCCTTGATGGCTGTTTGATCTTGGACTTCTAGTCTATGGAACTATGAGAAAATAAATTTCTGTTGTTCAAGCCACTCAGTGTATGGTATCTTGTTATGGCAGCTCATGATCACTGATAAGTATATCAGTTAGCTTTTGCTGCATTAAAAAATATCCCAAAATTTAGCAGCTGAAAAGAACAACAATTTGGTCAGTCACCATGGCTCACCACCTGTAATCCCAACACTGGGAGACGGAGGCAGGAGGATCACTTGAGCCCAGGAGTTCAAGACCAACCTGAGTGTCATGAAGAGACCCCATCTCTAAAATGAAAAAATTATCTGGGCATGGTGGTGCACATCTGTAGTTCCAGCTACTCAAGAGGCTGCAGTAGGAGGATCACTCAAGCCTGGGAGGTCAAGGCTGCAGTGAGCCATGATTATGCCACTGTACTCCAGCCTGGACAACAGAGCAAGACCCCATCTCAAACAAAAAAAAATAAAAGAAAAGAAGGAAGGAAGAGAAGAAAGAAAATAACAACGATTTATTTATTTAATTTTTTTTAAGAGGTGAAGTTTCACTTTGTCACCAAGGCTAGATTGAAGTTGCAGGATCACTACCACCTGGAATTCCTAAGGTTCAGCTATCCTCCCACCTCCACCTCCTAAGCAGCTGAGACTACAGGCATGTGCCATCATGCTGGCCAATTTTAAAATTTTTGTGTAGAGATAGGGTCTTGCCATCTTGTTGAGGCTGGTCTTGAACTTCTAGTCTCAAGCAATTCTCCCACCTTGGCCTCCCAAAGTGTTGGGATTATAGGTGTGAGCCACTGTGCCTGATCCAACCATTTATTTAGCTCATCTTTGTGCACATTGGCAATTTGGGCTAGGCTCAGCTGGGTGGTTCTTCTGGTCTTGGCCAGGCTTACTCATGTGTCTGTGGTCAGCTGCTGGACACTGACAATGGTTGGTCATGGTGGCCTCAGCTGGGAGGGCTCACTTCTGCTCCCTATGGTCTCTCGTTCTCCCAAGGGCAGGCTGGGGCTTGTTTTCAGGGTGTGGGAGCAAGATTCCAAAACATCAAGCAGAATGGACATTTAAAAAGAAAAGCCTCAAACTAAAGGCAGAGATCTAGTTCTTTACATTCACATCTGGGATTCTGGTAGTTGGCTTGTCGATATCAAGACACTGTGGACAATGAACTAGGAATATATAATAATTAAATAAGTAAACTCTGAGAAGGCACCTACTGTTTTAAGGCATAGAGGACAGGACATGATGGATATAGAGGGAAGCCTAAGGGAAATAGGCCTCCTTCTGGGTATCTGGTTTGGTAGACTATAGACCAGTTAGAGAGTGGAAATAATTTGATGGGCAAATTATTTGCTCAAGCCTGGGCTTCCCAAGCTTGACCAGATTGGACACCCTTCCTAGCCACTCCCCCAGGCATAGGGTCTTATATGCGTGATACTGTTCTAGGAACTCTGCACATACAGAACACTGAGGCACTGGAGAGGACACCACTGGAGCCAGACTTCCTGAATTTGAGCCCTGATTCCACCACTAACACAGAGAAAATTACTTCTCTAAACCTCAGGGCTGCTCACCTGTAAAAGAGGAATAATAATGGCCCTTACCCCGGTGGGTTCTTCTGAAGATTAAATGAAATAGTACATGAGAGCCACATAGAAACACTTGGCTCAGAAAGTGCCCTATAAATATCTGCTATTGTCATTATTGTCTCATTTAATTCTTACAACCCACCCATGAGGTAGGCACTTCTATCTCCATTTTCCAGGTGAAAAAACTGGCTTGGAAGGGTTAAATAATTACTATGCATGGGTAGTAGGTGGATAAGCTGGGTTTTGAACCCAGGGTCATAACTCCAGAACCCATCATGTTACCTGCCACTTCCTCCATATTCCCCCATTTGCCGTTCTCCAAAAGGAAGAGAGCACAATTGGAGTTGAAGAGAATGAGTCTGATCTTAGGAGTAGATTTGAACTTGCCTCTAGAACATCCAAGTTGGAGCAGTTGCTCTTGGGCGGAGCAGTTGTTCTTGGAATATAGAAATCAGCTGTTGCAGTTGTTCTTGGAATGTAGAAATCAAGACATTGTACTCATAGTCTCGCTCTGTTGCCCACGCTGGAGTTCAGGGGCACGATCTCAGCTCACTGCAACCTCCGCCTCCCAAGTTCAAGTGATTCTTCTGTGTCAGCCTCCTGGGTAGCTGGGACTACAGGCATGCACCACCACACCTGGCTAATTTTTCTATTTTTAGTAGAGATGGGGTTTCACCATCTTGGCTGGGCTGGTCTCGGACTCCTGACCTCATGATCCACCCACCTAGGCCTCTCAAAGTGCTGGGATTACAGGTGTGAGCCACAGTGCCCAGCAATGCCTGGTTTTTCTTGTTTATCCCAGTGAGACTCCTTACCCATGAAAAATGCACATACCTACATATGCACGATTTCCACACACTTGTAGGAGGTTCACAACTCTCTGAAGTCCAGAGAGCAGGCTCAAGCACAATGAGGAAGCCCTGCCCTTTGCAGCACTTTTCTGCTGCTTGAGTGTCCTTACCCCAAAATCCATCCTCTCCAGCTCCGCAAGCTGATCGGTAATTCTTACAGTAGCCATTAAGGTGGCCCTGTCTTTGTTCAAAATTTTTTTTTCTTTTTTAAGTTTTCTGCTCTTGGATCTAGATGAAATAATTTTTCTTTTTTTTTTTAAATAAAGACGGGGTTTCACCATGTTGGTCAGGCTGGTTTTGAACTCCTGACCTCAGGTGATCCGCCCACCTTGGCCTCCAAAGTGCTTGGATTACAGATGTGAGCCACCACACCCGCTCATTTTTTTAAGCCATCTTCTACTGAAAAGACCCTTCTTCATTTTAAAAGACTTTCATAACTTGGTACAACTTCCACAATTGCAGATTACATTTTACCAATTGCATTCAAAATCAGCTGCTTCCAGATCCTTCAGGGGAGAGGTGATACAATTAATTTAGTTTCTTAGTTCTGTTAGTGTGGTTTCTCCAAGGGTCTTCCTGGGGTTGGGTAGGGTCCTGCTGAGGGTTTCCAGGAACCCCAGGAGCTCCTGCCTGGGGTCTGGGCTTCCCAAGCTTGACCAGATGTGGATTCCCTTCCAAGCCACTGCCCTGGGCATAGGGCCTTGCAGCACTCGGGGCTCCGAGCTTCTGCTTGATGAGGGCCTGTTTTTAGGATGCTCCCTTCACCTCCCAGCTGTGTGGATATTATCTGGTAAGAATTCTTTTCACTTCTTTTTTTTTTTTTTTTTTTGAGACAGAGTCTTGCTCTTTCACCCAGCAGGCTGGAGTGCAGTGGCACGATCTCGGCTCACTGCAACCTCTGCCTCCCTAGTTCAAGTGATTCTCCTGCTTCAGCCTCCTGAATTACTGAGATTACAGGTGCTGCCATCATGCCTGTCAAATTTTTGTCTTTTTAGTAGAGATGGGATTTCACCATGTTGGTCAGGCTGGTCTTGAACTCCTGGGCTCAAGCGATCCACCCGCTTCAGCCTCCCAAAGTGCTGGATTATAGGCATGAGTAACTGCACCCAGCCTCCCTTCAATTCTTACACTTCATTACTTAATGCATATTAATGAGGTAGAACATGGCCTTCATTTATTTATTCAACAAATGTTTGTCAGGCCCAGGTACAAGGCTGGATATTGGAAAGGCAGAGGGTTGACACCTGCTCCCTGAGCTCAAGGCATCTCTCAGAGGCAAAGCCCATTGGCAAAACAGATGGCAAAAAAACCTTCACCTAAATAATTCTGAGGAGTTGATGGCGTTTAGAAGCATTATGATCTGAATATCCACGGAATTTTGGATGACGATAGTGAAAAGCCTTTACAGCCTCCGAACAGTAGCTTCATTTCTGCAGCAATGGAAGCCTGTGTGAAGGCAGCGTGAGCAGGGGAGGGTGGGTCTTCTGAGCCCTGTTCCACAGATGAGGAATCACAGACAGAGGCTGACAGCCACCTTGAAAGCCAGCTCAGACCCTCTGCTTTCCAAACTGGAGGATGAAGGATCCAAGAGGAGATAGAGTACAGGGAGAGAAAAAATACTGGAGAAGATTTGGAGAAATGGAGAAATAGTAGATGAAGCTACGTGGGTGGAATAGGCACCAAGCAGAGATGGAGCAGAATCTTTGAATGAATGAAGACAGCCAGAGTGCCGCTGAGAAGATGAGAGCAAGTTACCAGCTCTTGTAATTCTCAGTGCATGGGTGCCACGGCCCACAGGCAGATGCGAGGCCCTTGCCTGAAGGACAGCCCCCCATAGCCCTGCCAAGACCCTGACCCCTTTCCTTGTCATCCCCCCACTTTCAGCACATGTTTCAATGAATCCTCCCACTCACCCAGGACTCATACCCCTGACCTCTCTCTGACCTGTATTCCCAGGGGACACCTCCACCAGGGCTCCCAGCCACCTAATTCATTTATTCAAAAATGTTCTTTCAACCCCTATTAAGTACTAGTAACTGCTGTGCCAGTTCCAGAGGGTACAACCAATAGCAAATGACATGGTCCCTGCCCACTAGGGGTGGGAGACCACTAAATAAACAACTTGATCACAGTAGGATGTGAGGACGTCTTCTGCTCTGTGTCTGGGATAATAGCACCATCATCAACCGCAGTAGACCCAGCCCAAGTCCTGGGTCTCCTTGACCCCTCCTCTCCTACATGCCCACATGTCTGGGTGCTAAGAGTGTCTTGGATGTGTCCCACTCCCCTTCTCTTTCTCCATAACCTCTGCTTGGACTCATGGTCTCCACCCCCAAGCCCTCATCCACATTACTGCCTGAGTTTTCTTTCTAAAATGCAAACATGATCATGGTATTCTCAAGATTTAAGAACTTCTCCAGGTCAGGAGCAGTGGCTCATGCCTGTAACTCCAGCACTTTGGGAGGCCGAGGTGGGCAGATTACTTGGGCAGATTGCTTGAGACCAGCCTGGGCAACATGGTCAAACCCCATCTCTAGTAAAAATACAAAAATTAGCCAGGCATGGTGGTGTGTACCTGTGATCTCAGCTACTCGGGAGACTGAGAGAATCGCTTGAGCCTGGGAGGTAGAGGTTGCACTGAGCCGAGATGACCATCACAGCTCACTGCACCCTAGACTTTCTAGGGTCAAGCAATCCTCCCACCTCAGCCCTCTGAGTAGCTGGAACCATAGGTACACATCATCACACCTGGCTGATTTTTTGACTTTTTGTAGAGAAGGGGTCTCACTATGTTGCCCAAGCTGGTCTTGAACTCGTGGGCCCAAGCTATGCTCCAAAAGTGCTGGGACTACAGACATATGTGCCACTACACCTGGCCTGACCTATTTTACCAAAGAAGTTGAAGCCACACAGTGACTTGATCCAGCTTCCTCCTGAGAACAGACTCTCCTAGCTCGCTTGTATTCCTAATTCCTGTCTATATTGACTCAGAGATTCATCTTTCCCTTGTACTCTCTTTTGTTTTGTTTCTGTCTGTTTGTTTTGAGACAGGGTCCCACTCTGTGGCCCAGGCTGGAGTACAGTGGCATGATCATGGCTCACTACGGCCTTGATCTCCCGGGCTCAAGTGACCCTCCCACCCTAGCCTCCTGAGTAGCTGGGATCACAGGTGCACACCACCATGCCCAGCTACTTTTTAAAAAAAATTTTGTAGAGATGGGGCTCTATGTTGCCCAGTCTAGTCTCGAATTCCTGGAGTCAAGCGATTCTCCTGCCTCAGCCTCCCAAAGTGCTGGGGTTACAGCTGTGAGGCACTGTGCCCGGCCCTCCATATACTCTCAATGCTGTCTACTTCCTTGCTCCACTCATCTCCTTATTCATTTCTTTTTGTTTCCTCACACGTCTCCTCTGCTTTCATTCCTACTTGTCTTAATTTGGATTCTTCTAGGAGCAGACCCTGAGCCAAGACCTTTATTGGGAGATAGGTGTAAGGGACAGAATGGTGTGCAGGAGGAGAGTGGGAAGGGGTGATACAGGGAAGGAAAAGTCACCGAGGACAGGTGCAGTTAGATGCCAGGCACTGTGGTGAGGACTGGAGCTGAATCCTGCAGAGCAAACCGGAAAATATCACCAAGCACATTCCCAGAAGTTCCCATGAAGGGTGAAGGAGCTAGAGTGATCCTCTGTATTAGTCAGTGCTCCTCAGAGAAACAGACCAAAAGGAGATATAGGAATCAGCTCATGTGATTATGGGGGCTGAGAAGTCCCACCATCTGCCATTTGCATGCTGGAGAGCCAGGGGAGCCAGAGACGTAATTCAGTCTGAGTCTAAAGGCCTGAGCGTCAAGTGTGCCAACGTCTGAGGGCAGGAGAAGATGGAGGGCCCAGCTTCAGAAGAGTGAGCTAATTTGCCCTTCCTCTACATTTTTGTTCTATTGGGGGCCTCAATGGATTTGGATGGTGCCTGCTCACATTGGTGAGAGTAGAGCTTCTTCACCCAGTCTGCCCATTCAAATGTTAATCTCTTCCGCAACCCCTCACAGACACACCTAGAAATCATGTTCCACCAGCTATCTGGGCACCCCTTAGTCCAATCAAGTTGACGTATAAAATGAATCATTACGTCCTCCTCCACAGCTGCCAGGCATTGGAGAAGGGCTGCAGGGGACAGGGGGTGCTAATTCCCGGCCACTCCCAGCCATGTGCTTGCCAAAGTGCCTTCCATACCCTCAAACCAGTGCTTCTCAACTGAGGGCGATTTTGCTGTCCAGGGGACACTTGGCAATGTCTGGAGATATTTTTGTTGTCATACAGGGTGTGTGTGGAGGCTGCTACTAGTGAGTAAAAGCCTGGGATGCTGCTAAACATCTTTCAATGGACAAGACAGACTCTACCCCCATCTTCAGCCCAAGAATTATCTTTTTAGTCCCTTATTTTACTGCTCCATTCCAGTTGTAACCAAGAATTCTTGTGCCCCAAATGTCACTAAAGCCAAGGTTGAGAAGCCCCACCTTCAACAATGGCGCAGGTGCTGGCAGCTGGCAGTCACTGATACGCCAGAAACTGAAAGGGGATCCAGGAGAGTAAAGACAGCATCTGCTAGGGTGCTCAAGACTCTGGCCTAAAACCAGCAACAAAACTCTCTCCACCTCGATACACCTCAAGCTTCACTCCAGCCCTCTCTCTCCTTCTACTCTCACACAGCTGAGAAGCCCCACCCCTCTGCCTCCACATCTTAGCACCCGATCTCATCTTAGCCGCTTGCAATCTGGCCTCCCTCATCGTGCCTCTGAACCTCACCCTTCCCCCACAGAGCTGACCAGTGAAGTCTTCACTGCTAAATTGAATAAACACATCTCAGAACCTGTTTTGCTTCACCACTACTCTTTGAAACTCACCTTGCTGGCTTTGAGACACCCCAGGGCGATGGCTCCGGTAAGTGAAGACTAGCCATTGGCACCAGGGTCAGGGAAGCTGGCAAGGATTTGGAAACTGTAGAACCTGAGCCCACGTAAATGCTGGGAATTAATGTAGCCTCCATGAGTCAGAAGCCGACAAGCAATTCTAGAAAACATGCCCTGGGGGCAAAGCCAGGAGGCATTCCAGAGGCAAGCAGCAGCCTCGTGATGCCTAGGAGTGCGGGACGAGCGGCCCCAGAGCTGAGCCTGCCCAGTGCTACGGGTGTCTGGGACCTGGCCAATAGGAGAGCTGCCCGGCTGAGGAAGCAGAACCGGTGCTGGTTCCAGAGTGTTCACCGTGGGCTAGACACCGGTGCGGCAGAGACGATCCTCACGGAGTGACAGCCAGTAGAGAAAGCAGTGAAGGCAAGTTATGCGATCGTGTGAATGGGTAATAATAAATGCATGTGGCACTAGGGCGGCAGAGAGAAGTCAAAGAAGGCTTCCTGGAGTCGGTGACATAGGAACTGGATTTTGTGTGTGTGTGTCTGTGTTTATTTATGTATTTATTTATTCATTTATTTATTTATTTGAGATGGAGACTCACTCTGTCACCCAGGCTGGAGTGCAGTGGTGTGAGCTCAGCTCACTACAATCTCCACCTGCCGGGTTCAAGAGATTCTCCTGCCTCAGCCTCCTGAGTAGCTGGAACTATGGGTGCACACCACCATGTCCAGCTAATTTTTTGTATTTTTAGCACAGACAGGGTTTCACCATGTTGACCAGGCTCGTCTCGAACTCCTGACCTCAGGTGATCCACCCGTCTCAGCCTCCCAAAGTGCTGGGATTATAAGCATGAGCCAGGAACTGGGTTTTGAATGAAGAAACAGAACCCAAGCTGAAAGAAAAGAAAGCCATGAGAAGAGAGGACACCAGGAGATGCAAACACAGCGCAAGGGCCATGGGGGAGTCCTTAGATGTGACAGAGGGAAAGCTTGAGGAAGCGTCTGGGGTGGGCTGGGGAGCGCCACAGGGGCAGGTCACTGAGGGCCTGAGATGCCCAGTCAAGGAGCCAGGACAAGTTTGTGGAAATTGGTCATGATTTTTAAGCCCAGTGTGATCAGATGTGACCGGAGACAGGTAAAAAGTTGCGTAGCTTTGTCTGAACAGGCAAAGAAAATAAAGGCAGGCACAAAAGCAGCACTTGTTTCTTCAGTCGCTGTGTATTAAATGCTTACTCTGTGCTAGGCTGCTTTAGACACTAGCAATACAGAGCTCAGTAAACCAGATGAGGCTCTCTGCCCTCATGGAGAGAGAGAGAGTGTGTGTGTGTGTGTGTGTGTGTGTGTGTCAGAATAAGATGAGAACAAATTTACAAATAACTAAACAGGAAGATACCAGATGGTACAAAGGACTAAGGGAAGAACAAACAGAGTGACACGGTGGAGTCACTGGGGCTTCTGGAGGCCGGTAGAGAAGGACGCCCTCTGGTAGGCGGTGGTGGCTGAGCTGAGAACTCTGAAAAGAGTGAGCCCACTCATGAGGCTTGAGGGACGGAACCCTTCAGAGAGGGGAAGCGTCCATGCAAAGGCCCTGGTGGGAGCTTGAAGAGGAGAAAAAAGGCCATGGTTGGTTGCAGTAGAAATCAAAGATGGTGTGCTTGAGAGCGATCAGCAGTTCGCTGACAGCCTGTAGTGACTGACGGGATATGAAGTGGGGGGACTTCCCATGTCCAATTCTGGAATGTGGGTACCCCTCCCCAGACAGAGACAGCAGGATGAGCCTTTCTGGGTGGAAGGGAATGGACTATGCAGTGGGTTGAACAGCAGTTTGTCCGGTTGGATAGGAGAAGGCAAGCCCAAGACTAACCTTCAGAACTTGTGAATGTGACCTGATTTGGAAAAAGGGTCTTTGAAAATGTAATGAGGTTAAAAATCCTGAGATGAGGTCACCTTGGATTTAGGATGGGCACTGAATCCAATGGCAGGTGTTCTTATGAGAGAAAGGCAGGGACGGAGACTGCAGACACAGAGACACACGGGGGAGCCGGCCGTGTGAAGATGGAGGCAGAGATGGGAGTTGTGCCGCCACAAGCCAAGGACAACTGCAATACCAGAGTCTGGGAGCGGCAAGGAGACACCACCCCAGAGCCTTCGGAGGCAGCGCGGCCCTGCTGACATCTCAATTTCAGCCTTAGGAGAGTGTATTTCTGTTGTTTCAAGTCACCAAGTTTGTGTTGATTTGTGATGGCAGCCACCGGCTGCTAAAACAGACTGCTCCATGATGAGTCTAGGCAGCCAGAAAGAGGAGTGAACGAGGCAGGTGGATGCATAGAGGTCTGCCTGGGAGAGTGGCCAGGGCAGGAGACAGAGGTCAGAAGCCATTTGAGCTTGCAGGTGGCTGTCTAAGCCAGGGTCATTTTTGAGGGAGTATAATGCTAGTCAGAAAACCACCCTAGAAGCTCTCTCTCAGAAGCACAAAACAGAAAGCTTTCCAGATTCTTCTTTTAACAAATTTTGCTCACTCAGAGAACCAAACACCCACACTAATCAATAAGATACAGTGTTCATATCAGAGAATATATTTATTTGCATTTTAATGCCTCCCAATAAATTAAATTATATTTTGTCAGATTTTTTTTCTTTTCTTTCTCTTTTCTTTCAGGCCGAGTCTTGCTCTGTTGCCTAGGCTAGAGTGCAGTGGCGTGACTTCAGCTCCTGCAACCTCCGCCTCCTGGGTTCAGGTGATTCTCCTGCCTCAGGCTCCTAAGTAGCTGGGATTACAGACACATGCCACCACATCTGGCTAATTTTTGTATTTTTAGTAGAGTCAGGGGTTTCACCATGTTAGCCAGGCTGGTCTCAAACTCTCGACCTTAGGTGATCCGCCTAACTCAGCCTCACAAAGTGCTGGGTTTACAGGCATGAGCCACCACGCCTGGCCTCCCCTTCTCTTTTGAGGATTATTGAGTTAGTAGTGATTGCACCTTCTTGCACTTCTGGTGGTATGTGAGGCCAGCCCATTTTATATCCAACACAACTGAGAACATGTACAGAAAAAGGTTGGAGGAAAGAAAGTGCCAGAAACAATCTTTATTAGTCGACAGCATTGTGCATCGTAAGTTCCTCCCGACGCTTCAGAGCGGGCTGAGGAAATGCTTCTGTTGCTCAAACTGTATTGCTGCCTCCTCTTTATAACTCCTTTTAAAATGTGTCCACTCACAAATAGTGAGAGAGTGCCACCCACTCTTCACACCTGGCCTGCCCTTCACATTTGCAGGGCCCAGGGCAAGAGTACAAAGGGAGGTTCATGTTTCCTGTGCCTAAGTGTTTACAAAGCATTAAACCACAACATGTTAAGTAGAATATATTTTATCTACCTACCTCGACAATGACTTCCCAATGCTCTGGAAGGCCGGGATCAGAACTCTTGGGCTTCTTGGAGTTCGGCACCAGAATGCAGAATGCAGCTAACTGGGACAAGGGAAGAGAGGAAGATTTATTTTTCCTCTTTACTCTCTGAGCTATTTGAGATGTAAAAAATCAATAGTGTTGTAGTGGATGGATGTTGAGTTCCTGTCTCTTACCTCTTCCCCACCTCCCCCTCCTTCCTTCAGATATCCATCAACCTCTGCATGGCCCATGACCTGTTCAGGGGAAGCTGATTCTTACACACCAACTTGGCTGTCAAAGGGAGGGTGGGTCCTGATTAGTTAAGCCATTCTCTGCATGGATGTTATCACTGTTCACCCTGACTGGGCACAAGACCCAAACTGACCCAATCAAGCATCTCCTCTTTCCTCATAGATGTAGACAAAATAATGCCAACTGTCTCTCGTAGCCATCTTGCAACCACAGAGGGCCCTAGCGGGGGTGGGGTGGTCGGGGGGGACAAAGCTCTCACTGAGGATGGCAGAGCTGAGAGACAAGAAGAGTTTGGGCCCTAGATGCTGTCACAGGGTTCATTCAGGAGCCTACCCGATGTCTGCATGGCCAGTTCACTCATTCCTTCATTCTACAAGTATTTATTGAGTACCTACTGTGTGCCAGCACTGTTTTACATGCTGGAATATAGCAGTAAATATAAACAGACAAAAATCCCCATCTTGTGGAACCTACATTTTTGTGTGGAAAGAAAAAAGTGACACCATAAAAATAACTAAAATAAACAAGAAATAATATGTCAGAAAGTTATATGTGCTATGAAAAAAACAAGCAATTTGCTAGAATGGGTTCTCCAATACTAAATTCCTGTATGTATTGGCCATTCTTTTCAGTAATAAATCAAAACATCCCTTTTGGAAGTTGATAGTCCTTTAGTTTGCAATGATAAGAATGTATAATTGTGCACCAGTGCTAGGCTTCTACTCAGATTTTTTTTTAATTCAGTTGAACTCATTGTGGATCAGTGGTTGAAAACAGTGACAATTATGATGGAAATGGGAGGATTCCTAGGGATTGTGATTTTAAAAGGCATTTGTCTTTAGACAAGTGTGATAATCAAATTAATGAATCTTATAAACTGCCTATTAGTGTTGCAAAGGTATCAGATGCAAACCAAACAACAAAACAGCACACACACACACACACACACACGCACACACACAAAACACACACAAACGTAGTGGTAATCTTTGATAACCAATGAGCTGGCAATGAAAGTGAAACTATGCCATCACATGTCACACATTTTAGAGATGCTCCCAAATTCTGGGATGAATTTGTCCAACTTCAAGCATCATTTTGAAATGTACACAGAATTCCACATAAAACTATGAAAATAATTTAATGTTAGGACAAGAACATAGGCATTAGGAGATAAAAATGCAAAATCTGTGGAAGCCAAATGTATATGATCATATTTAATTGTAAAGCCTGGAACTGTTTAAGTTTATTGACAAATTGTCAGTCCTGATGCCAAAGAAATGTGATGAGTGATGATCAGAGCAAAGTATGCTAAATGATTGACAAAGCATCTCTGTTCTGTAATATACTTCATTATTGAATCACATAAATAAAATTTATTTACTTTGCTGTTGATATAAAGCACAAAGAAGTGAAATGAGTCACTGCAAACTAGCAAATCCAGTGATACTCTGAATTTGTGCATTCTTTGAGAGTTGTCAGCCGTGAGCCGAGTAAAGTCAATGAAGATATTTTACACTGCCAACCTTTGCAACTTGCACAGACAACTCACTAATCACTCATGGCATAGACTAGAAGTGAAGATTTGGGGTAGGTATGGATGGACTGAGGCTCTGGATGGTAAATGTCTCCACAGTTAAGCTGTTACACCAAAGCCATGCCCACTCGGTGCCACTACATGCAGGGAAATCGTCACCCTCCAGAATAGGTATGAAGATTTCAGACAACTACTGAAGCCCAAAAAATTGACAGCCACGTCACAAGCAGGCAATTAAATACCTGACCTTTTTCTTGGCTGTTTGAGGAAATGGGCAATGTCTACAAAAGACTGCTGCTTCAAATAGCAGCTCAATGTCTTTTGACTAGAAAAGCTTTCATTCATTTAGTTCAGTTATAAGAGAACTTCCTTTTTTCTTAGAAAACTTTCCCTTTGTGAGGCTGGGTGTGGTGGCTCATGCCTGTAATTCCAGCACTTTGGGAGGCCGAGGCAGGTGGATTATCTGAGGTAAGGAGTTTGAGACCAGCCTGGCCAACATGGTAGAACTTTGCCTCTACTAAAAATTCAAAACCCCATGTCTACTAAAAATATAAAAATACAAAAACTAAAAATACCAGTGTGGGGGCACTTGTCTGCAGTCCCAGCTACTTGGGAGGCTGAGGCAGGAGAATCGCTTGAACTCAGGAGGCAGAGTTGCAGTGAGCCAAGATCGTACCACTGTACTCCAGCCTGGGCAACAGAGCAAGACTCCATCTCCAAAAAATAAAAAAAAAAGGGAGAGAAAAGTTTCCCTTTGGGAGGGATTTCAATGGAATGGGTCTGGCTTTGTAAATTAATCTACTTGCTCATCAAAACCCTTAGCTATATGGTTATAAGGAAGTGCAGGAGTACTCCCTACTCAAGACCAAGGTACCAAAAAGTGGGGCAAATCTGGTGCCATGAGGCACAGACTTTGATTTGAGTTGAGATTTTTTTCCATTGCCTGAAAAACTTGTCTATTAACTCATCTGAAAATGTGTTAGAAAAAGACACCTAAAAGACTTAATCAAAAGGCTTTCATAAATATTTTCCTTAAACTGGCAGTGGTTAAATATACAAGGAAACTTTTATTCCACCACTTTAGGACATTACCAAATAACTGTAGACCTTCGGAACAGATTCTGAAGATACCTTAAGATGGTTTCTTGAAACATTTTTTTTTGTTTCTTTTCTGTTTTTGAGTAGTCTTTTACATTAGTTTATTCCACTTATATCACTTTAAATGGGAATTATTTCTCAGCAACTGAACCTATCAGAGACAATGGTTAAACCTAGTCATGGTCAACATTTATTAGCACTTTCTTTGTGCACATATTGTGTTGGAAGTGCACATATTAACTCATTTAACCATCAATAACCCTTCAATGTAGATATTACCTGCTAAATAAATGTTAGTATTTCATTTTATAGATGATAAAACTTAGACACAAAAGGTTAAGCAACTTGCCCAAGGTTGCATAGCCAGGAAAGCCAGGATTAAAACCCAGATAATTCCAGCATCCAAGTCCAAGCTTTTAACCATTACGCTATATATTTTAAATATATAAATGTATGTATGTATGTGTGTGTGCGTATTTAAAATAAGTGTTACCTTAATACTGCAGCAAAACATTACCACAAATTTAGTGGCTTAAAATACCACCATTTTATTTTGTTGGATTTCTGGAGGTCAGAAGTCTGAAATGAGTCTCACTGAGCTAAAAGCAAGGTGTAGGCAAGGCTGTAGTCTCTCCGGAAGCTCTAGGGAGAATCTGTTTCCTTGCCTTTTCCAGCTTCTAGAGATTGCCTGCATTTCTTGGCTGTTGGCCCCTTCCTCCATCTTCAAAGCCAGAAGAGTAGCATCGTCAGTTCTCTCTGACTCTCTGACTCTGACACTGTATCTCCTGCTTCCATCGTTTATCTATAAGGACCCTTTTGAGTACATTGGGCCCACTCAGAAGAATCTCTTTATTTTAAGGTCAGTTGATTAGCAACCCTAATTCCATCTGCAACCTTAATTCCTCCTTGCCATGTAGCATAACCTATTCACATGTTCCAAGGATTAAGGCATAGACATCTTTATAAGGTCATTATTCTGCCTTCTACAATTCCCTCTGTTCAAAATTTAAAAATTACAAAACATCTAGGCACGGTGGCTCATGTCCGTAATCCCAGCACTTTGGGAAGCTGAGGTGGGTGAATCACTTGAGCCCAAGAGTTCAAGAGCAGCCTGAGCAACATGGGAAAACCCCACCTCTACAAAAAATACAAAAATTAGCCAAGTGTGGTGGTGCATGCCTCTTGTGCCAGCTACTCAGGAGGCTGAGATGAGAGAGTCAATTGCGCTTGGGAGGTTGAGGCTCCCAAGTGAGCCTCATTCATTCAACACTTTATTATTAAGAGCTTAAGTGCTGGGAGCTCTGTCTGACTCCACACTGTCTCTGCAGCCCTGATGACCTCTAGATTAGGTACCTGTAACCAAGAGTAAACATTCCTAGAAAACAGGCAAACACAGCTTGACAGAGCCCCCAGCGTAGCCTGGGAAACAGTGACATAGTGGCTAAGAGCACGGGTTCTTAGCCTGAATCTCTCAGAATCTCAGCTTTTCCACTGGAAAAACAAGGCTAGAGAGAACACCCTACATCACAAGGATGTTGTGATGCTCAAGCAAGAACATACAGAGAACATGCTTCACACAGAGCCAAGCGCATGAATGTTACTCAACAAATGTCAACTTGAACTGTGGGTCAAGACATGAGAAATCCAAGGATTCAACTTTCTGTGAAAATACTCTTTGTCTCATCAATCCAAAACTACCAGAGGGAGGAATGGAAGGAAAAAAGGAAATCAAACAATTAAAAAGTTTGATTTTCTAACAAAATCAATTTGGGATTGGTGGTGGTGCTGTGAAGTTAGCTTTGATGTAACACAAGACTCCCCAGATGGAGGTCCCAGCTCGCCAGACCCATGAAAGGAGAGAAGTCAGAGTTGCTCTCCCAAGGGGGAACATTTCTGGACAGGAGCAAGGGCATTTAGAATGGCACACAGAATTTATAAAGCAAAAGAACCCTGATGCTAGAAATGAACTATCACAGTCAGGTGCAGCAGCTCATGCCTATAATCCCAACACTTTGGGAGGCTGAGGCGGGTGAATCACTTGAGGTCAGGAGTTCAAGACCAGCCTGGCCAACGTGGTGAAACCTCATCCCTACTAAAAATTTAAAAAATTAGCTGGGCGTGGTGACAGCTGCCTGTAATCTTAGCTACTCGGGAGACTGAGGCAGGAGAATCAGCCTGGGTGATAAGAGCAAAAAAACAAAAACAAAAACAAAAACAAAAAACTATCTCAACTAATAGGATTAAGTTTATTCTCCTTTAAAGGTAAAAATAAGTCTGATTGACTTATTAGAACCAGATTGGGAAACCCCTAATAAAGGAATGGACGCAAGCAATGATGGTAACTTTAGCATGGATGGATCAGGCTGATAGCATCTGAAGCCCTCATCAATCTGACTTTCAAAGACTGAGTCTACCAGACACCATGTGCCTTCTGAGGTGACATGATGGGGACAGCCCAGAACTGCCTATGAATAATTCTTTCAAATAAGTAAGTAACCAAACCGGACTCAATTGAGTCTCTTCCTTTTATGATAAACACAGTGGGAAATGGAACATGTTAACTATCATAAAGATGCATCCAACCAAACCTAGAATGAGGGAGACTATAGGACAAATGGCTCATGTTTCAACAAATACATGGCATGAAAACGGAGGTGGGTTGGGGAGGGAAAACTGTTAGAGATTTAACAAGCATTTAAGAAATGCAAAAAAAAAAAAAAAGAAAAAAAAGAAATGCAATGTGGGGAGCTTGAACTTGTTTGGATTCTATTCAAATAAGTCAACTTAAAAGGCCTTTTTTGAGACGACTGGGGAAAATTGAATTCAGACAGGATATTAGATGATGTTAAGGAGTTCTGGTAGTGGTAGGTGTGATAACTACTTTTTAAAATGTATAAAAACAAGGTCTTGCTATGTTGCTCAGGGTGGTCTCTATGATTGTCAGAGACAATCATAGAGAGAGGCCACAACTCCTGGCCTCAAATGATTGTGACCGAAGTGCCAGAAGTTTGGTCTAGGCCCTGCTGCTTGCTGCACAGAAAGCCAATCACTGAGACAATGAGCCCTGCCAGGGACGAACGCTTTAATCATGTGCTGCTGCCAAGGAGAAGGGAGGCCAGCCTCAAACCCATCTCCCGGACTGACTAAAATTAGGGATGTATATAGCAGGGAAGAAAAGCAACCATGTGTGGGAAAACAGGTTAAGGAGGGGTAAGGAAGAGAAGTTGGTCGATAGGAAGCAGGTGATCAGTTAGGTAATCATGAGGAGTGAAGGGTCTGATGTCTTATTGCCCAGATGCAGTGATCCAGTACATTTCAGCTCCTTGAGGCTTGATGTGGGAAGCCTGACGGTTGGTTTCTTGAGAAAGAAACTCATATAAGACAAATGTAACTTTCTCAAGTTTTAAGACTGGGAGGGGTCAGCCAGGTGTGGTGGCTCAGGCCTGTAATCTCGGCATTCTGGGAGGCCGAGGCTTGAACTCAGGAGTTCGAGACCAGCCTAGGCAACATGGTGAAACTCTGTGTCCACAAAAAAAATTACAAAAATTATCTGGGCATGGTGGTGAGTGCCTGTAGTCTTGGCTACTTGGGAGGCTGAGGTGGGAGGATCTCTTGAACCTGGAAGGTCAAGGCTGCATTGAGCCACATTTGTGCCACTGCACTCCAGCCTGGATGACAAAGAGAAACCCTGTCTCAAAAAAAAAAAAAAAAAAAAGACTAGGAGGATCAATTTGTATATTTATTTAAAGAAACTATAAACATCAGTTCTGTGGGACCACTGGGCTAGTTTAATGATCCTCCCACCTTGGCCTCCTAAAGTGCTGGGATCACAGGCCTGAGCCACCACACCTGGCATGTTATGCTTTTATTAAAGGACTTGTTGATTAAAGATCAATCCTGAAGTATTTACAGATGACATAATATGTCTTCAGCAATTCGATTTTAAATACTCCAGCAAAAACCAACAAGCAATTAAATAGAATTGTTTTGTGGGGCAGGGAAGGCCAGAAGAAACAAAAAACAGTGGGAAAAAATGTGGACAATGATTAAAGCTGGATGTTGGAGTGCATTGGGTTTCATGACCCTTCTCTCTACCTTTGTGTGTGTTTAAAATGTTCCAAAAGGAGTCAAATGAATAAAACTAATTTTTAAAATTTGAGAGCTGAACTGCAGAGTTTTCCTAGGTCAAATCAGATGGAAAACAGGTACGTGGTGAGATGCTACGAGGGTTTCTGGTGCAGCCCTGGGGAGCCCTGACCAGCGCGGCAGCCTCTACAGACAGCTCGGGACGTCTGCTATTCACAAACGTGGATCATGAAGGCGCCCGCACAGCGACTGTAAAACTGTCTATTTGACATGCTGCACTGGCTTTGATAACTTCTAACTATCTATGGAGCTAATTAAATTATTAGACTCAAAGCTGTGAGATGGCCCAGTTTACACAGGAAGAGTCCCCCTTCCAAAGCTGCAGCTACTCAGCGAATTCCCCTTGAAGTCATAGTTACTCATCCGGAGTTGTTCCCAATCAAGTTGTGCCTCTGATAGAGATTTTCCAATTTACTCCTAACCCTTCCCAAGTGGTGAGATTGTTTATTTGATTTCAGCACAGATAAAGCTGGCAGATCAGCAAAGAGTCATCCAGTGTCTCTGGAAGGGCCTGTTGTTTGAATTAAGGTGTCCAGTTAGAGGGGCCTCTCTTGACTAACAGGACTGAGTTCATGCCTTTGGAAAGGCTCGGATGAGACCTGTTGACTGTGGCCCTGAAACACCAGTCTCTGAGATGGGGAAATTGTGTCCCCTCGACCCTCTCTGCCAGCACCCAGGAAGGTCAGAGAAGAGGGCTCAATGCCCAATTGGGGCACAGATTCCACCCCCTTGAAGAGAAGTGGCAAAGATCAACAGCATGGTGGGTGGAGAAGCTGCTATGCAGAGAACCAAAGACCCGGGCTCCAGGCAAGGCCCAAACTCAGCTGGTCTCAGCATCTGCATCTGTGATACTGGGGCTGAACAAAGTGGTTTCAAAGACTGTAGCTAGAAAATAAACTCATTTCTGGTTTAAGTGGCTTGAGTTCTTCTGGCAAAAGGAACAAAAACTCAAGATGAAATGTTTGCAATTTCCATCCTCACCAGAGAGGCAGTATAGCTTAGGGGGCGAGAAAGGATTCTGAACCAGATTGCTTGGGTTTAAGCACAGCTCTGGCATTCCCCAGCACGGTTGCCTAAAGCATGTCATGTATCCTCTTGAGCCTCAGTTTCCCCTCTATAAAATGAGGATAACAGCAGTACCTTCCTCATCGGTTTTCATGAAGACTAAGGATACTAATACATGTGAAATACGCAGAACTTAAAGAATAAGTACTATAGCAGTGTTACTATTTTTTTTATCCAGGAAAGTAACACTTTACATACCTTTACAGCCCTAAGAATCAAGCATGATGCTGCTGAGGTTTTGTGAATTAACACGACCACTCTCCATTAATTTTAGAGTTTAGAAGATAGACGTTTCTATTAAAACCCTGGTCTCGACAATGATAACTATTATGATACTGAGTAGCATTTAGTGCACACTTAACTTTCTGAACTTTTTTTTTGAGACAGAGTCTCACTCTGTCGCCCAGGCTGGAGTGCAGTGACACAATCTCAGCTCACTGCAACCTCTGTCCCCTGGGTTCAAGTGATTCTCCTGCCTCAGTCTCCTCAGTAGCTGGGATTACAGTCGTGAGCCACCATCCCTGGCTAATTTTTGTATTTTTAGTAGAGACAGGGTTTCACTATGTTGATCAGGCTGGTTTCAAACTCCTGACCTCGTGATCCACCCGTGTTGACCTCCCAAAGTGCTAGAATTACAGGTGTGAGCCACTGTGCCTGGCTGACCTTGTTTTTAAGTCAGAAGGTTGGAAGGACATAGGGCTGGAAAAAAACCCTAGGATTTTCCAGCTGAAGCCTCAATCATAAGTTCAAGTCCCATCCCTGCTGAGTGACCTTCCATTTTCTACTTGAATTCCTCCAGAGACGTGAGACTCACTTCTCTCCGACAGAGCTGCTGTTTGAAACATTCCCTAGCAGAAAATGTCAAAAGAACTGAGGACTTTTGATAGAAAAGAGTTTCATGGCAGCATCACTGACATCAAATATTTGAAGAACTGTGATTATAATTATTGTTAACCTTAATAAGATTAAATTAGGTGTTGTCTCTAATTTCTTGTTATCATGGTGATTGTGCATTGATCTCACAGTTAAGCCAGACATTGTACAAAATGCTTCACAGGCCTTCTCATTTAATCCTTCAATGACCTCACAAGATGGTATTATTATTCTGATTCTACAGTTGAGAAAACTGGAGAATAGTTATGTAAAACTCTGCCCAAGAATAGAGGGTTAATGAGGGGCAGACATAGGATTCAAACCTAGATTGGTCTGACTTTGGAAGGTAGAATTAGAACAGCTTTGTGAAAGTTATCAGGACTCAAAACCACAGACTATCTGGGAAGTGGGTTTTGGGTCAATATGATGAGAACTTTCAAATGAGGCTGAATTCATTCATTTCAGACAATGGAGTATTGACAGGGCTTTTCACACACACACACACACACACACACACCACACACACACACACACACCCTGCCCAGCCTGGTCCACTTTCCTGAAGGGGCAGTGGATAGATAGGCAGGGGCTGGGAACTGGGAGGCCGGGGAGGAGGAGCCTGGCTGGTCGAATGGGGCATCTATGGTAGTCTCATTGCTAGAGAGAACACCCAGGCAAGATACCCAGAGCTGCCACCAACATATGGTGTCCGGTAGCAGCTGCTTGCTCAGTCCTGTAGACCCTGCCCCAATTCCCTGGGCAAGTCACCCTTTGGGGAAAGGTCCCAGTGCCTTCAGTGAGTGAGCACACTTCCTACTTCATGGAGAAAAGAGGGTTCACCAGTCAGTCTCTGTGGCAATGCACAAAGCTGCACCTACCTTCACTTCCTGCCTCCTCCATCTGGACCAGGCACCCCTTTCTTCTGATCAAGGCAAACCCAACCACTCAGCAGCCACTGTGGGCTCTGCATCCCATCCCATTCCATATGGTCTGCTAGGGGTCTTCGCTCTTCCACTGTCCACTTTCTTTCCTGCCCTTCTCTCCTGGCCTGTCCTGGCTTCTTTCCATCAGCGTGCACGCATGCTAAGACTGAGTCATTTAAAAAAAAATCACAAGGAAAAATGACTCTTTGATCCTGCATCTAACTCCCAGTAAGTGCTGTAGGTTTCCTTTGCAAAGCTGACCTTCTCAAAGAGCAATTGGCGCTAGCTCTCTCCCTCCTTCTCCTGGCATTTGCTTTCATATCCCCACCTGGTTTCCAACGCCATTGCAGGGAGACAGCTCCCACCACAGACACCACTGACCATACCGTTACTGACATCCAATAAATCCGTACATGATCTGTTCTGTTATTCACTCTCTCTTTATGAAACTCCCATTTCTCTGGGTTGCTGTAAAACACTCTTTTCCAGGTTTTTCCCTTCCACCTTTCCAGCTCTTTTTGGATCCCCTTTCACTTGGGGCCTCTTGTTAGTTTACCAGGAGCCATCTGAGGCTCTGTTCTCAGTCTGGACCCATCCAGGACCATCCACCCACACAGGGCCTGCCCCCCCACCTCCATGCTGACCATTCTCCCAGTCTAGAGGTCCTGCTCCTCTCATGATCTAGGCGTCTGCATTCAACTGCTGCTTGGGTGGCACTTTGGTTTGAATATGTCCCCTCCACAACTCAGATATTGAAACTTCATGTCCAATGTGATGGTATTAAGAGGGGGACCTTTAAGAGGTGATTAGGTCATGAGGGCTGCACTCCTCATGAATGGGATTAAGGCCTTGATAAAAAAGGCTTCACACTGCACATGTTCGCTTCTCTTTGCTTGCCTTTCCTCCTTCTGCAAGGACGCTGCTTTCTTCCCCTCCAGAGGGTGCAGCAACAAGGGACCATCTCAGAAGCAGAGAGCAGCCCTCACCATGGAGGAAAATGCCGCTACTTTGACCTTGGACTTCCCAGCCTCTAGAACTGTGAGAAGTAAATTTCTGTTCTTCCTAAAATACCCAGTCTTGGGTATTTCATGACAGCAACACAAATGGACTAATATGGGTGATTCTGTACCCTCCTCCCAGAAAAACTGCAAATTGCCAATACACACAAATCTTCCAACAACTTTAGGGAATTCCTGAAAGATGCTAGAACACTCCCCAACCACCCTATATGATCTGTAGTTTTATAGCTTAGGTGGCCCCAGGCTAATGCAAAACTTCCAGCATCCTCTGGCCGAGCTCCCTCTGTGCCTCCGCCTCATCTCAGGAGCATGTTCCAAGGCCCGCTGGCTTTGACTTTGCCGCATTCCACCAAGGCCAAATTGCAGACACGTTGTCTTTCTTCCACTGTTTGCTTCACTTTGGTCCCTTCTCTCAACCCCCGATTTTCACACTTTTTCAATAGCTACGGTCCCACACATTGTTTTTTATTATAACCCTCTCCCTTTTCTTCTTCTACACTATTTATAGAACTCAAACCAATTATTGCATATCCGTTATGTTTTCAGCTCACTTAAAGTTCTGGGGAGAATAGAAATGGCTCCCAAAGAGACAATGAAATGTGATAGATCAAAACCATGAATGAAGAGGACACATGGGTGCTCCTCTGCCCTCCTCCTGGGGCTGTGGTGGGCCCCAAAGCACTGGCCAGCTGAAGAAGAAAGAAGTGGTCTTTCCAAACCAGGACTCCCAGGGGATCCAAAGCACCCAGGAACTCATAAAACAGCACGGAGCCTCATGACAATGCTGAGGGTGGATGAGAGGAGGAGCGAAAGGAGGAACATGCCGGCTTGGAAGGGCTGTGAATATTCTGCTATGAGTCAGCTTTCCAAAGGCAAAAACAGGCGTAATTCCCAATCCCCCCAGCCGCCGCCCCACTCCCCTGTGCTCTTTGGCCACTTCTTCCTTCTCCAGGACCAGTGTTTGTCCTATGTCAGGAGCAGCTCTTACCCTGTGGATCTCCTTTCTCCTCTTTCTTATTTGGAGGCCAGATTTCCTGCATGCCCCACCCTACCCTCTCCACCCTTGCTGTTCAATTCATCCGTTTCAACCTCCAGCAGCAGCCCCTGCACCAGGCTGTCCTGGGTGTACCCTTTCTTCTCTACTAGGACTCAGGACTGTGCCTCCCCCAGGAAGTCCAGGATGCTTTTTGTGAGGGATGTTCAATGCCCCTTACATGTTCTCAGACACACAAGAACAAGCTGTAGAACACAAAGTGATTGCAAACCTTTAAGCTACACTTGGCACTCCTCCTCCTGCTTTTTGATAATCAGACACTTAGCTAAAGATGGGGATGAAAGATCTCACACTGCTCTGAAGATTCGAATCGAATCTGTGGACAATAATTTTGTCTAGATACCTGACAATCTTTACCTTAGCTTGGCCCACTCTTAAATTCTCAATAGATACAAAATAGCCAGCAAAGAATGTTAAAAAAAAAAACAAACAAAAAACAAAACAGGAATTCTTAATTGAGAATACACAATAAATTATTTAAAGGAAAGATCACCAGAAAAATATATTAGATATTTCAGTTAGACGACTCACACCCAGAAAGTTCATACTATGAAATTTATGTAGGTCAGGTATCTGTTATACACTGCCTGGATCTCAAAAGCCCAGATCACAAACATCAGTTCGAACCTATTTTTCCTGAAATAAGAATTTACCAAATGCAACTGCAATTAAGAGGCTAGGGAAATGGTAAACTCTGTGAACCTGAGCTTTGGCACAATAATCCCTGTGCCACCGTTTATGGCACACTCACTCTCCACCAGGCACCGTGCTGGATGCTTCACACACATGACCTCATTTGGTCCCTGCAGTGGCAGGCATTATCATCCCATCGTGCAGGCCTTAGAAAGCTTACTCAGTGGGCCAGGATTTCAATTATTAAATTCCTGCAAACTCCAAAGTCTTTACCTTTAACCTCTGCATTCTTTTGCCTCGTGCTATATTTCAAGTCCTTTGCAAACCTATTATAATTCATTTTCAACATCCTTAGCAAAAAAAAAAAAAAAAAAAAAAAATCAGAATTCTGCCCAAATGAAGCAAAGGCAGAAAACATAAATAACTCAGGGTGTGTTCATCCATTAACATTTTATTATTTATTTATTTATTTATTTATTTTTGAGACAAAGTCTCACTCTGTTGCCCAGACTGGAGTGCAGTGGTGAGATCTCAGCGCACCGCAACCTCCACCTTCGGGTTCAAAAGATTCACGTGCCTCAGCCTCCAGAGTAGCTGAGAGTATAGGCACCCAACACCATGTCCGGCTAATTCTTTTGTGTTTTTGGTATAGATGGGCTCTCAACATGTTGCCCAGGCTGGTTTTGAACTCCAGGCCTCCAGTGATCCAACCACCTCGGCCTCCCAAAGTGCTGGGATTATAGGCGTGAGCCACTGCACCTGGCTCCATTAGCATTTTACTTTATTTTTATTTATTTATTTAAGACTGAGTCTCACTGTCGCCCAGGCTGGAGTGCAGTGGCCTGATCTCGGCTCACTGCAACCTCTGCCTCCCAGGTTCAAGCAATTCTCCTGCCTCTGCCTCCCAAGTAGCTGGGATTACAGGTGTGCCAATTGATTTTTGTTTCTTGCAACCAAAAGAATCTTAACTCATAGGGGCCATATCTGAGATTTCCTTGTTATTCACATAAATATTAAGCCATAAGTATTCTGGTCGATTCCAACTTCTGGCTGTGCCTCTTTGCCTCAGTTTCCTTATGTGGGAGAGAAGACACTTGGCCAGGTTTAAATGAGGGGTGTACACAGGGCCTGGTGCAGAGGATGTTTCTGCACGTCACCCCCTTTCCCTTACATTCCCCCTCAAGCCAGGGAAGATCTGCTTTTCCTGATTAACTCATGGTCTGAAAAATCAAATCCTATTTTGCAATAAAGTCTACATTTCTCCCTAAGCACTTCTCACAACTCCTTTCTCTCCCCTAATCCCAGTCCTTGACTGGAAGCCTATCCTCAAGGCCTGCAGTTTCCTATCCAGGATTTCCTGGGCCTTGAAGATGCTTGTCAGGTTTCTTTTTTTTTTTTGGAGATGGAGTCTTGCTCTGTCGCCAGGCTGGAGTGCAGTGGCGTGATCTTGGCTCACTGCAACCTCTGTCTCCTGGGTTCAAGAGATTCCCCTGCCTCAGCCTCCCGAGTAGCTAGGACTACTGGCGCACGCCACCACGCCCAGCTAATTTTTTGTATTTTAGTAGAGATGGGGTTTCACCATGGCCAGGATGGTCTCGATCTCCTGACCTCGTGATCCGCCCGCCTCAGCTTCCCAAAGTGCTGGGATTACAGGTGTGAGCCAACTGTCAGGTTTCTTCTGATATGGCCTTTGGTCCTCACACAAGTCCCTGAAAATAAGTCGTAGTTAATGGGCTTGAGGCATCCAGGAATAATAACAACTACTGATGGCTTACCATGTGGTCTACTTGAGTTACCTCACTTAATCCTCATGCAGCTCCAGAAGCAGGAGGTACCATCATTACTCTTATTTTACAGAAGTGGAAAGTAAGGCTCAGAGTGGTTAAGTATCTTGCCCAATGTCACAGAATTAGTAACTGGTAGAGCTGAGTCCAGAGTCTGTGCCTAATGGCTAAAGATGCTAAATTTACCAGCTTTAATCACCCATAAATAACTTCCTGGCCTGCTCTCAGTGCGTGATGAGCCAAGCACCATGAGACAGCCCTTTATCCTGGACCCTGGACCAAGGGTTCTTCTCCACAGCATCTGGGAGCACAATATGCAGCTCCTCCCCTAGCAAGTCCCACTTTTTGCTGCCTGCTCTGTTATGTAGAGTCACTGCTCCTTCTTCTCTGTGTCTCATTCACCTAACTACCACCTACATCCTCGGCTTCTTGAACTTGTGTTTATTGAGCACTTACTCTGTGCTGCATAAGGGTTGAGAATATCCTTCACAATAAACACTAGCTCTTGTTTTCATCATCGCGTGAGACACACACACTGGCCCACATGGCCCTGTGTGGTCTAGCCCTCCCTACTCCCCCACAGGTCCAGCCACAGTGACCCCCTTGCTGTCCCAGGAACACTGTCAAGCATGCTGCTGCCTTGGACACTTGCACTCACCATTCCTTCTGCCTGGCTTGCTCACCCCCTTCCTTCAGTTCTTTACTCAAATACTCCTTAAAAATTGTCCTAGGAGGCAGGCATGGTGGCTTACACCTGTAATCCTAGCAGTTTGGGAGGCTGAGGCAGGCGGATCACAAGATCAGAAGATCGAGACCATCCTGGCCAACATAATGAAACCCTGTCTCTACTAAAAATACAAAAATTAGCTGGGTGTGGTGGTGTGTGCCTGTAATCTCAGCTACTTCAGAGGCTGAAGTAGGAGAATCGCTTGAACATGGGAGGTGGTGGAGATTGCAGCGAGCCGAGATCGCACCACTACCCTCCAGCATAGTAACAGAGCAAGACTCTGTCTCAAAAAAAACAACTGTCCTAGCTAGGAGGCCAGGCATGGTGGCTCACACCTGTAATCCCAGCACTTTGGGAGGCCAAGGAGGGCAGATGACTTGAGGCCAGGAGTTTGAGACCAGCCTAGCCAACATAGTAAAACCCCGTCTCTACTAAAAAGACAAAAATTGACAGAGTGTGGTGGCTCACACCTGTAATCCCAGCTACTTGGGAGGCTGAAGCACAAGAATTGCTTGAACCAGGGAATCAGAGGTTGCAGCCAAGATCACACCACTGCTCTCCAGCCTGGGTGACACAGCGAGATTCTGTCTCAAAAAAAAAAGTTGTCCTAGGCCCTTTGTTTTCTTCTCTCTCTCTCTCTCTGAGACAGGGTATCTCTACGTTACCCAGGCTGGCCTTGAACTCCTGGGCTCAAGCAATCCTCCCACCTCAGCCCCCTGAGTAGCTGGGACTACAGATGCACACCACCACTGCTGGCCTGCTATGACCCTTTTAATAAATGATCTTCTGTCATCCTCATCAACCGTATGAGGTAGGTACCAACTTATCAGGTTGTGCCCATATGAAGTTGAAAGTATTTGGCAATGATTTGAAAATAATTACATAAAAGCCATTTCCTATGGTTCAACCTCATAGTATTACTAGTTTACAGATGGAAGAATTGAGGCTTAAATAACTTGGCAAAGATCACACCATTTTAAAGTGGCAGAGCCAGGATTTAGTCTTAGATCTCTTTTATCCTAAAGTCCAGATTCCTTATGTCTACACGGCACCATTTTGCTGCTCAGATCTTCACTGTTTCCTTCTTGGATTTTTGTCCTTCCATTTTGTCCAGGAATATGTCACACTCTCTATTAAGTTGGGGTGCAGAGATACTGAAACACTGATACACCCCACTTTAAAACCCTGAAGCCCTTCCCTTAACAAGGTGCTGTCTACCTGGATATCCTGCATTTCTGCCTCTGTGCAGCTCCGAAGCTCCTGTGAGGGAGCTCTGCCAGCAGAAGGCTGTGTCCTCAGACTGGATTTGAAAAGTCTAGTCACTTCCTGAAAAGTGAAGAGGAATTATGAGCTATGAAGTGTTGGGCACCTTGCCTAAAAACAGAGAAATGACTCAGAAACCATGGAAGGGAAAAGAAAGCCAGAGAATTAAAAAACACTTAGATGGTAAAAACTCTGTAATTCTTTGTAATGTCACCCTCTCACCTGTGTAGAAGAAACCTCCTTAAGTGGTAGGCATAGAGCCAAGGGTTTAGGGAAATCTTTGAGAGTCAGTATCAAGAGTGCAATGGTAATAAATGTAAACTTGCGGCCTTTAGGGAACACCAACCACCATCCGCATCTTCCCCCCAATCTACTTGCATTCTAGAGGCCAGATCTGGTCTAGGCTTGATTCCATTGATGTCATTTTGAATATCAGTCCCAGACAATACTGCGTATTACAGAGCTCACCAGTTACAGCAAATCTCCTCAGTAAAAAAAGTGGCTCCCATCCTCTGTTTACCTTTCTGGCTTCCCAGTTTTACTTGGATTTGAACCTATCAGACAATTCTTTATTATCCTGCCAAGTTATTGCTACCTTTAAGATTCTGAGTATGTATTGTACCATGGAGGGTTAGTCTGAAGCCTATCCCACCATATTATTGAAAATGGAAGTCTGTGAAATCTTTTAAAGCAGAGGAGTCACATAGCATCAGATCTTTTGTTTTGTTTAAAAAATAACTGACAGTTGTGTGGAGAATGGGCTGATTAAGAGACAAAATCTAAAGAAGGAAGCTCATTTAAGAGGGCATGCTAGTACTTCCCATGTGGATGGGTGTTTGGTTGGCCTGGTCTGGAGAGGTGGCAGTGAGGGAGACAGAAAATAACCAGTTCAATGTGAACTCTTGAGTCATCTGTACAGATGACTGCTGGCGACCTGCCTCTGTGCAGTGCAGGTGCTGCTGTTACCTAAACACCAAGGGTTTGGTCTAGGTCCTGCTGCTCACTGCACAGAAAGCCAATCACAGAGACAAGTATTGCCAAGGAAGAAGGTTTTAATCAGGTGCTGCGGGTGAGGAGATGGGAGATCAGTCTCAAATCCACCTTCTTGATCGACTAAAACTAGGATTTTATATGGCAAGAAAGAAATGTAATTATATATGGGAAAACAAGTACTCAGTAGGGGTAAGGAGCAATCACAATGAATGAGGGGCCTGGCATCTTGTTGTTGATGATCTGGTGAGTTTCAGTTCTGTGATATTTTTTGAGAGGCTTGGGGGTCCTTTGCTGAGTGAAGGAACTCAGATAAAACCAATGTAAGCATCAAACTTTAAGACCAGAAGGGTTAATTTCTATGTGTCTGTATATATACATATACTGTCTATGGGAGTATTGGGTCAGTTTCACTGCAAGAAGTCCATCCTATGGCCTCCACCCTGTAACTAGTTGGACCAAATGACCTCTAAAATGCTTCCCAACATGGTTACTCTCAATTTAATAGTTATGACACATTTCCACCTACATGGTCTTGTTAGATCCTCATCACAACTCGGAGATAATATTATTTCCTCTGTCTTATAAATTGAGAAACACAGGCTCAGAGAGTTTGAAGGATTAATTCAAATACCAATTCAAATTAGAACCTATTTCAAATCTAGGTCTTCTGACTCCAGAACCCATCTGTTTTCTCTGTGATGAGAACCGATCACTTCTGAACAACAACAGAGCTGAGGGGAAGGCAGAGGTGCATAAAGTAAATGCTGTTATTTTGAGATAAATGAACATTCCATATTATTAAATTGATACAAGTAGAATTATGATAACAGCCCTTTTATGAGTATTTCCTTACTATGTACCAGAAACTGATTAAAGCACCAAGTACATGATCACATTTGGTCTTCACAAGAACCCAGAAAGGTAAGTACTACTGTCATCTCCATTTTACATATGGAGACTTAAAGCACAGAGGCTATGCCCATGTTCACACAGCTAGTCAGCCATGGAGCTGGGACCAACACCCAAGCCATTCTGATACCCTAAGTCAACACACTAATCTTTGGGGCTACATGGCCTCCCAAGAGAGAACATACACACATATGCTATTACAGCCACAGAAACTTTGGAAACTCCCTTTAGGGAGGAAAACTAGAAGCCAGAGTTGGGGAAGGGATGCCAGCTCTCTGTCCAATCTGTCATATCACTTGAATGTTTACACTGTAGGGACCAAAACTGTTAGTTAGCCACCAACATCCACTCTCTCTTACTTCCTTCAATTATAGAAATCCTGGATTTTGCTGGACTTGGGGAGTCGGACTAAAGATTATACTTCCCAGCTTCCCTTGTACTAGGTGTGGCCATGTAACTGGGTTCTAGACAGTCGAAGGAGAGCAGAAAGGTTATGTGTAATCTCTGGGCCGCGCCTTTCTAAGGAACGGATAAAGTTCGCCCTTGTCTTTTTCTCCTTCTGGATCAGTGGGAAGCAGACACGATGGTGGGAGCTGGAGCAGCCACCTGAGACCCAGAGACAGAAGCAATATATTGAGGAAAATCGAGCTGCTTCCCGATTCTGGGAAGCCTAACTTGGGACCTTTACCTGGGAGAAAAAGAAACTTCTATTTTATTTAAACCACTAGATTTTTAGGTCCCTTTTAAACAAAAGTTTCTACTGTACTCTGTCTGACACACATGTGTGGGTATGGCTTTTTCCATTTAAAAACTAGAGTTTTTTTATTTTTTAATTTTTTTAAGATGGAGTCTTACTCTATCACCCAGGCTGGAGGAAAGTGGTGCAATTTTAGCTCACTGTAACCTCCACCTCCTGGGTTCAAGTGATGTTCCTGCCTCAGCCTCTGAATAGGTAGGATTAAAGGCACACACCACCAAATATGGCTAATTTTTGTATTTTTGAGTAGAGACAGGGTTTCACTGTTAGCCAGGCTGGTCTCAAACTCCTGACCTCAAGTGATCCGCCCACCTCAGCCACCCAAAGTGCTGGAATTACGGGCATAAGCCACCACGCCCAACCACTAGTTATTTTTTAAAAAACATATCATGACACAGGGTACATAACCTACTATTATATGATATTTGAGACAACTTTTTGGTGGACTGGCAGCAAATGTTTTAAAACCAGCATTTCTAGGAAAAAAAAAATCCTGATTTGTGGCATTTGCCAATTTCCCTGGTGTAAATACTCCACCAGGGCTAATTTCAAACTATCAATACCTGGTCTCCGAGCCCCACGTTGGCTCCAGGGAGTTGATATGAGCCACCTCCAGAAGCTGCTGCAATGATCCCTGTGACCTTTGGAGAAAAAGCTTTAAATAGTAATTGCAACAAACTATGGGCTTGATCACATAGGAGTCCCAGCAGCCTCTAGTGTAGATGACTTGGAAAGATTTTTTTAAAGTGTTTCTCAGAGACCCTGTGGGCCTTCAGATGGAACCACCATGACCCCTCCCCTCTCCAGCAGCAGCCGTCCCGGGAAGCCTCTGCTTGCTGGGCCCACTCTGCCAGGGCGTCTGAGGCCATGGTCAGGCCTAATACATGCACGAGCCCCTTGACGAGAGCCGCTCGCGTTCCCCTGCTCATGGACCTGGATTAGCTATGCTCTCCTTGGGTGCTCACATTATTGGATGCTGAGCAATAATGAGAATGATTCAGAATTAGAACAACACAAAAGGAGAAAAACTACTCCTGGATGGACATAACAACCATGTGCAAAGATAAACTATCAAATTATGAAGAAAAGATTAAGATGTTCTATGAGCGGTATTTGCATGTGGAGGATGAGTTGAGCTACATTTGTTTTCTTTTTCTTCCTCTCTCCCTACCCCTGTCTCGTCCTTTTTTTTTTTTTTTCTTTTTGGAGACAAGGTGTCGCTATGTTGCTCAGGCTTGTCTCGAACTCCTGGCCTCAAGAGATCACCTTAGCCTCCCAAGTAGCTGGGATTACAGGGTGAGCCACCACTCTTTCTGCAGCAGGTACTTTGATGTGAGAGATAAAAGAGTACAAATGGATGGGGATCTTTATGGAGAAAAGAGACATCATAATTCTCCTCACAGGAATTTATCACTTCCTGCTGGAGGAAAAAATCTATATGAAGGCCATGTGGCTATTTGTGGGAGACCCAGTGTGGACTGTGTACAACCGGCCAGGTGGTCTTTTTGATGCCTTGGGACAATACAGGAAATTTCTGGCAGAAACAGCATAGCAGTGTTCCCTGGGAATAACATGTGCCTTGTAAAAGTCCTACACAGGATAACTGAGCAGAAAAACAATAATTTTCTCTTTGCTTTTATATGCTAGACTTGAGGCTAGGTTATCTTTCCTTTGCAAGATTATTTGACCAGAATATTTTCTAACAAAAGGAGCTGTAAAACTAATTTTTACAATGGAAGCAACTTGGAAATATCAACAAGTTACCTTCATATTCTCTAACTCAGTCAAGACTAGTGGTTCAGTAGCGCTATGTGAATCTATGCATTCATCTCAAACCCAGATGAAATTTTCATCTCCCAATGAGCAGTTAGATGCTCATTCTGGACATGATGCCGTGCTTCCATTATAAGAAGGTGTGCTGGGAGTGGTGGCTCACACCTGTAATCCCAGCACTTTGGGAGGCCGAGGTGGGTGGATAGCCTGAGGTCAGGAGTTCGAGACGAGCATGGCCAACATGGTGAAACCCCACCTCTACTAAAAATACAAAAAATTAGCCAGGCATGGTGGCACGCAACTGTAATCTCAGCTACCTGGGAGGCTGAGGCAGGAGAATGGCTTGAACCTGGGAGGCAGAGGTTGCAGTGAGCCGAGATCCTGCTGCTGCACTGCAGCCTGGGTGACTAGAGAGAGATTTCATCTCAAAAAAAAAAAAGAAAAAGGAAAAAAAAGAAACAGATGCAACATAGATAACTAACCAGATAGAAGACACCTATTTCTTCCAAAAGTATACCTTGGGATGGGGAGGGGCATGGGGGAATAGCTCTCATGTTAGGGGCACACTCTGGGTTGCTTATGCCATTTCCTTGTTCAAGATAAAGTAATTGCCTTAACTTTTTTGTTGTTTCTTTACCTGTGAGACATTGCTCATGCTGGAAAACTTTACAAAACATCAAAGATATTTAATTTCACTATCAAACTATGAATTTAGACTCTTTATGACTTTTATAATTATTATGTGATAGCAACATATGATGAAGGCTAGAAATGATGCTGGAAAACCAGTCACTCAAAAACATAATCTCTAGAATCTCTGGAAGCATGGGTGGCTTTAACATACAGTGTCTGGTAATGAAGCTCCACTTCTGAGCTGGTAAGATTTATAAAGGTTATACTAAAAAATATTTCGTTTCCTCCAAAAATACAAATTAAACAAAGTCTTCCTTATTAGTGATTTAACACAATTTTACATAAATCAAATCCCCGATAACAAACAATGCCAAACTCTGCCAAGAGCATCCTTCACAGGACAGACTGGAAGATGGATATCTCTGGGAAGGGCTGACCGCAGAAAAAATTGCGTTTTAAAATCGGAAGGACAGTGAAATTATAATAACACGTGCTGGAAATCCACATGGCTTCATGAGTTGAGTGACCTTGAGTAACTTTTTCCCTGGGGAAATGGTGGAAGCCCTATTACCTCACCAAGTCTCATAGATAAATCTCAAAGAATCTGGGCGCACAAACATCAGCTGGTCAGATTTCCACAAACCTTTTCCCAGTGGACCTGTATTAAAGCAAAAAAACATAGCTATGTGAAACAGCTAAAAGAATGCTATGTCCATGGTCTGAATTTTCTTTTACTTACAACAATCCTCAACAAGGCTAGGCACTGTGGCTCACACCTGTAATTCCAGCACTTTGGGAGGCTAAGGTGGGCGGATCACTTGAAGCCAGGAGTTGAAGACCAGCCTGGCCAACATGGTGAAACCCTGTCTCTGCTAATAATATAAAAATTAGCCAGTGTAGTGGCATGCACCTGTAATCCCAGCTACTCAGGAGGCTGAGGCAGGAAAATTGGTTGAACCTGTGAGGCAGAGGTTGCAGTAAGCTGAGATTACACCATTGAACTCCAGCCTGGGCAACAGAGCAAGACTCTGCCCCATCCCATCCCACCCCACCCCACCCCCCAAAAAATCTTTAACACTGAGAGCTTCCTTTATTTAGGCCAGAATTGAGTATTTTGGTCCATGGCTCTGACAGCAATGTCCAGTTAGGACAACTTTCCAACGCCAACTGTGGTCTATGTGAACAAATGTCCTTAATGTCGTTGCTGCATTTGGAAGGATGAGAGCTAGCTTCACTCTCTAGGAGTCCTGTAGAAAGGAAAGGAGAAGCATACTGGATTGCAGGCTTTCTTGCTACTGGTGTCTGGTGTCATGGCAGGGGTCACCAGTGGCCCGGAGCGAGCCCAGCTGGCAGATGGCTGGAGAGCCTGCAGGGCTCCCCTGGGCTTATCTCCTCCTTGGCTGCAAGCCCCTAGCTCCTGTCCAGGCTTGCATCAGGAGCCGTGGGGCAGTGTTGGAGCTGCCGGATTCCACCCACAAGGAGAGGCTGTATGCCACTGCTAACGTCCAGCCAGTCCACAATGAGCTTCCGGCCAATTCTTTCAAGAGACTCGATCAACACCTGGAGCCAGATTTATCAGACTTACCGAAGTTTGACCCTAATAAACAGTTCAGTTTTCCAGAGTTTTATGGCTACACGTAGTTGAAAGCAGGACTCTGCCAAGTTCTGAGTCCAGCTCTGAACTGTTTATCTTCCACCACCTGCTGCAGAACACGAGGTGAGTCAGTGGCCAAGGCTCATGGCCAGGTGTGCCTGGGCCTGCCTGCCACTGCCAGATGGCCACCAGCTATGCCCTGGACTTTTAGCTCCTGACAGTTTCCATGATGGCTCCCCTGACAGGCTGTGGCTTTGGGTGATATTAGTGGACTGTGTTTTCTTGTACCTGTTGCCACTAGGAAAACACTATAAATTCTGTGCCTGTTTAACACTGTTCTTCAGAGTTTCTGGGCGAAAAAGTACAGTCACAATAATAAAGCCAACTTGCCATACCGATGGTTACCTGAACCCTAGTTAACAAAAAATTACTAAAGCCTTATAAATGCAAGACACTCTCCCAGGAAGTGTGATGCTGGGGAAGAAAACACATCGTCTTTGCATTCAGGGAAGGACCTTGCAGTGGAGAAGGCAAGACCTGAAACATTTCCTGTGTCTCCTCTGTGAAGTCTGATCATCACCCTCAACCCAGTCTCTCTCTGCTCTCTTCCTGAGAGCAGGAACCTTAGCTTTGCGGATCTCCAGCTAAGTACTGCACTTCACATGGAATAGAGGAACAAATGAATGAAAAAACAATACAGGCCTTCTCAGTGGCTCACGCCTGTAATCTCAGCATGTTGGGAGGCCCAGGTGGGGTGGTCACTTGAGGCCAGGAGTTCCAGACCAGCCTAGGCAACATAGTGAGACCCAGTCTCTACAAAAAATTAAAAAAATAAAAATTAGCTGGGCACAGTGGCGCTTGCCTGTAGTCCCAGCTACTCAGAAGGGCTGAGGTGGGAAGATCGCTTGAACTAGGGAGGTCAAGGCTACAGTGAGCCGTGATCATGCCACTGCACTCCAGCTTGGATGACAGAGTGAGACCTTGTCTCAAAAAATAAAAATAAAAAAAGGCCAGGTGCGGTGGCTGAATTCTGTAATCCCAGTATTTTCAGAGGCTGAGGCAGGCAGATTGCTTGAGTACAGGAGTTTGAGACCAGCCTGGGTAATATGGCAAAAGCCTATCTCTACAAAAAACACAAAAACTAGCTAGGTGTGGTGGTATGTGCTTATAGGTACAGCTACTCAGGAGGCTGAAGGTAGGGAGATCACATGTGCCTGGGGAGGTGGAGGTCGTGATGAGCTATGTTCACACCACTGCATACCAGTCTGGGTAACAGAGTAAGATCCTGTCTCAAAAAAAAAAAAAAAAAACCACCCAATATAGATATACATAGTTTACAAATACGTGTGTGTGTGTGTGTGTGTGTGTGTGTGTGTGGTTACAAGCAGTGTACTGGGTGCTGGGGACAAAAGGCTGAATCAACCTTGGGTCTTCCCAGGTCGATATGGGTCCCTGCTGAGACACAAAGAGATAATTTCATACCGTCAAGCAGGGTTTCTCAGCAGTAGCACTAATGACGTTTTGGATCAGACAGTTTGTCGTGGGGACGGCTGTGCTGTGCTGTAGGATATTTAGCAGCATCCCTGGCCTCTGCCCACTAGATGCCAGTGGTACACATTCCAGCCCCACCCCTAGTCATGACAATGAAAATTGTCTCCGGACATTGCCAACTGTCCCTAGGGAAATAAAGTCACCCACCCCCAACTGAGATCCACTGCCATAGATGTGCTAAGGCGGCAAGATGCTTCCTAATCCAGTGAGGTGCTTCAGAGAAACTTCCCAGAAAGGATGACACCCAGGGTAAGTCTTGAAGGATGAGTAAGACTTAGCAAGGAGAAGCAAGGCAGAGCCCACTGCACAAGCAAAGACACCGTGGCTTACCTGAATCCCATGCTGACTTGGCACAGGAGGGACCACACATAAGGGAAAGTTCAGGCCAAAAGATCAGCTACATGCTACCTCTTAAAAAGCAGATCTCTCATCTATAGCCACACCACTCTGAATGTGCCTGATGTCATCTGATCTTGTGAAGCTAAGCAGGGTTGGGCCTGGTTCATACTTGGTATGGGAGACCGCCTGCGAATACCGGCTGCTCTGTAGGCTTTTAAAAAGAGAAAAAATATTTTTAAAAAAGAAAAAAAAAAAGCAGATCTTGGTTTCTGGTAAACCTTCTTTCCATGAATTCTTCCACCTTTCAGCAATGCTTGGCCTGAACATAGAACCTTTGCAAATTAAGTGAGCACTTAGAATTGTTTTAATGCCAGCGAAAAAGCTGTACTAGCACTAATAATATCTTAATAATATCTTCCTTTGGCAAGGTACTTTACAGGGGTTTTTCCTGTCTACTTGTTTGTTCATTAATTTTTTAAAAATGCATTTATTAGATGTTCAATACATACAAAAAACATTCAACACAAACGCACAGAGGAACTATAAAGCATGTAGCAGGTAGCCCCCTTCAGTGTCACACGTACATCACCTCCACCTGTGAAGCCCCCTGTGTGCACCTTCCATGCCTCACTTTCCTCTCCACCCCCAGGGGAGTAAGATTTTTTTGTGTTCACATTTGTTCATTCAACAAACCTTTTTTTTTTTTTTTTTTGAAACAGAGTCTCACTCTGTTGCCCATGCTGGAGTGTAGTGGCTCAATCTCAGCTCACTGCAAACTCTGCCTCCCAGATTCAAGTGATTCTTCTGCCTCAGCCTCCCGAGTAGCTGGGACTACAGGCATGAGCCACCATGCCTGGCTAATTTTTTGTATTTTTAATAGAGACGGGGTTTCACCGTGTTAGCCAGCATGGTCTCGATCTCCTGACCTTATGATCCACCTGCCTCGGCCTCCTAAAGTGCTAGGATTACAGGTGTGAGCCACCATGCCCGGCCCATTCAACAAACCTTATACTGAACACCCCGCTATACTACGGGCCAGGCTGTGTACTATAATGCAGCAAACAAAACAAAAACTTTCCCCTTCCTTACTGAAAGCACTTTCACATTAGCCTTTTGCGTGTTGTTTGATGTTCTCAATATCCCAATGAGATACATACAGGCAACTAACAACCACTGCCCCCACTTCCTTTAACAGGCGAGGGAGTGGAGGCTGTAAAATGTTGACTTGTCACAGGTAACTTGGTTTGTAAGTGGCAGTACTGGGGCGAGTACGTTCCTATAGTCCCAGCTACTCAAAAGGCTGAAGCAAGAGGATCACTTGAGCCCAAGAGTTCCAGGTTACAGTGAGTTATGATGGTGCCATTGCTCTCTAGCTTGAGCAATAGAGTAAGAGCCTGTCTCTAAAAATAAATAAATAAATAAAAGTGGCATCACAGCATATAAACAAAGCCATCTTTTGTCTTTTCCATTTGACTGGGAGAAAAACGTGTTTTTTGTGTGGTTGGTTTATTGGTTGCTTAAGTTGGATAAACTTGGTATTATTTATCTACAACTCAATTTCTACTTCACTTGTTGATATTTTGGTTTGGTATTCATGCCTCCCATAAACAAAAATTGTGATGCCTCAAATGACAGGGATGATGGTGAGACAGATCTCAGAGGCTGCCCATCTGTGACCTGTCTATGCTTAATGGTTCTAGGAATGGACTCACTTACAGGCTGGACTCAGGGCTTCTCTCCAGTACGTGACAGGCTACCACATACAGTTGTGCTTGCTGTGGTCTGAACAAGGACACCAGCTTAAAGGGAAAGGCAGGAGGAAAAGGAAACGGTGACTTTTGCTGCTTTTGCCCAAGGTACTGTATTTGCCAGTAGAGAACTTGGGGTAATCATGCTTTTCAATTACCCTGTAATCATGGAAGGTAAGACCAATGGGTTAGCTTTTAACTGTCTTCACTGTGTTTACACATCTTTACATCCCATGGACTATTCTTTGGATCTAAATGGAAGTTGTAATTCCCTGGTCTTGATTTATTTCAGACATGGGAAGTACTTCTTGACTGAACCGTCAGGGTTAAGTCAGGGAAGGGGAACCCCTTGGAGTCATGGGATAAGGAATAGACTTATTATAGGAATTGGACCTTACACAACTTTGGGAGGAACTGGAGAGGCAGAGGCCCCGGAGGAATGACAGGATCAGAGAAGGAGCCGCCAAGCAGTCCTTTGGACAAGCTAAGCACATCCTGCCTCTGTGGAGTGGCTGAAAAGAGAAGCCTGGCCTCTCTGTGTCTGTCACCACATCTACCCTGACAACCTTCTGAGAGTAATGGCCGCCACTTCACATCTTCCAAACCTTGTACAAATTCTTCTTCTGACCAACTTTAACACAGAACTGTACAGAGAAGGAATCTCAAAAAGGGAGTTCCATCTTAGCCACATGGACAGAGCACAAACCATCACATTTGAAGAGAAGGCTGAGGGTGGAGGCAGAATATCCTACCTTAATTAAGAAACAAATATTTGGCCAGGCACAGTGGCTCATGCCTTTAATCCCAGCACTTTGGGAGGCTGAGGCTGGTGGATTGTTTGAGCTCATAAGTTTGAAACCAGCCTGGGCAATGTGACGAAACCCTGTCCCTACAAAAAATACAAAAATTAGCCGGGTATGGTGGTGTGTGTCTGTAGTACCACCTACTCGGGAGGCTGAGGTGGGAGGATGGCTGGAGCCTGGGAGGCAGAGATTGCAGTGAGCTGAGATCACACCACTGCACTCCAGCCTGGGCGGCAGAGCCATATCTTGTCTCAAAAACAAATAAACACTGCAGAGCTTCCTAGTCCAAAGAACCAGAGGTAAACTCGTGGGGTGTGTGTGTGTGTAAAGTACTTGGGAAGTTTTGTTGAAAGGATAAATTTTCAGGTCTCATCTCTTAAGAATCCAGGGTGGGACCTACTTTAACAAGATTAATAGGTGATACTGATACACACAAAAGCTTGAAAACCACTGTCCTCAACCTTAAAAACAAACAATAGGTTATTAATTAATTCAGCTTGAATGACCTGCTGATGGAAGCCCTATATCAATGATTTGCCATTTAGGGACACTTGGATGGTTACCCAGATGCCAACAATGTCCCAAATTGCCTCCTGAGTTGGACTTTGTGTCCTCCATCTTCCTACCTGAATACTTTTAAGAAAAAGCTAAAATGCAGATTGGAGACTCACTCCCAAACTCTTCTATGAGGTAGCTGGGTGTGGTTGGACAGCAAGAGGAATCTCATGGTGATACTGCCAAGGGGCTAATGGATTGGGAAAGCCAAAGATGTGCTCCACCCTGCAAACTGGGTTTACTGGTAACTCACACAAGTGATTTCTCTCATCCAGATGGTTACCATTAAACAATATGTATCTGTCACCCCAAAGTGTGTGGGCATTGATACAGGATATCATGTGAAGCATGTAAAAATGATAGCTACCTGCCTTAGAAGTCAGAGATAAACTTACAGACCTTGTTTGCCCTGCCACACTCATACCCACCTGCCAGCCAGCCATCAACCCACCCACCTCTACCCTGCACCAGAGAAACTTTTGACACAGCTGCCAAAGCAGCTGACAGCGTCAGCCTCCAGCTCCTTGGGTGGGCAGTGTGGGCAACTCAAGAAGAGTCAAAGGGCTGGGCGCAGTGGCTCATGTCTATAATCCCAAAACTTTGAGAGGCTGAGGCGGGTGGATCACTTGAGGTCAGGAGTACCAGATCAGCCTGGCCAACACGGTGAAATCTCGTCTCTGCTAAAAATACAGAGAATTAGCTGGGGGTGGTACAATGTGCCTGTAGTCCCAGCTACTCAGAAGACTGAGAATTGATTGAACCTGGGAGCCAGAGGTTGCAGTGAGCCGAGATCATGCCGCTACACTCCAGCCTAGGTGACAGAGCAAGACACTGTCTCAAAAAAAAAAAAAAAAGAAAAAAGAAGAGTCAGAGGAAGATGGGGCAGGGCCCATAGTGGCTGAGCTAAGGTGCAAGGCGAGCTCAAGATCTTCCTGCAGAGCATCCAGGGCAGAGTCCAGGCCAGCATGCTCACCTCTAGACTGCCTTCTTCCCTTGCCTTCCTTTCCTGTCTTCATAAACAGAATCCAAAGGCACTGATGCATACAAAATGCCCCAGTTTCCCCGTCTCCTCGCTGTGTTCTTCTTCTAGTATTGTTCAGCATTAATCCTACTGACTGAACAAATCAGTGAGCCAGGGGTCCTCAATGTGCATCAGCCATCCAGGGAGCTTGTCAGTGATGTATATTTCTCAGTGCCATCCTCAAAGAACCTGACTCAGTAGGTGGGACTTGAAAAAATGAACTTTATTTTCTTATTAATTAATTAATTATTATTATTATTTGAGACAGAGTTCACTCTTGTTGCCCAGGCTGGAGTGCAATGGCACGATCCTTGGCTCACTGCAACCCCCATGTCCTGAGTTCAAATGATTCTCCTGCCTCAGCCTCCCAAATAGCTGGGATTACAGGCACATCCCACCATGCCCAGCTAATGTTTTGTATTTTTGATAGAGATGGGGTTTCATCATGTTGGCCAGGCTGGTCTCAAACTCCTAACTTAAAATGATCCATCCACCTCGGCCTCCCAGAGTGCTGGGATTACAGGCATGAGCCACCATGGCTAGCCCGGAAAACTGAATTTTAAACAAATGCTAACTGAGATTTCCAGGCAGATGGTCAGGGACAAGATTCTAGAAAACACTGTATGAGGCAGGAGGTGGTGCAGGAAGAGGAGGAAGAAATGGACCAGAATAAGCCCTCACAGTCTGGTTGAAAAGGCAGATCACACACAAATAAAAAAGACTTAAGGACAGGCAACATGCATATCCCTGCAAAGACCCAGGGCACCTAGGGCACAAAATTTAGGGAGGTCCTCAGGCTCAGGTGCACTTGCATGATCCTAGAGCAAGTGTCTCCTTAAATTGTGCACCCTAAGTACCTTGCTGTGTCACCCTCATCATTGTCCTGGTACCAACAATGATGCCTGGCACATCGTAGGCACTCTGTAAATATTTGATGAATGAATAAATGCATTTATTTAACAAACATTTACTGAGTGGAAACTATTATACTAAGTATTGGTAATTGGGTGTCGGGGTGAGTCCAGGAGAAAATGACAGTCTATAAATGAATTAGACACAGATTCTGCTTTGAAAGGAAAAGTTTATGGGCCAGGTACAGTAGCTCAGGACTGTAATCCCAATACTTTGGGAGGCTGAGGCAGGAGGATCACTCAAGCCCAGGGACTCAAGGCTGCAGTGAGCTATGGTTGCATAACTGCACTCCAGTCTGGGCAACAGAGTGGACCCTGTCTCAAAAAAAAAAAAATTAAAAAAGAAGTTTATGGTCTCGTAAGGTCTGAAGACCAGGGTTAAAAAAGATACAATGAGGTGAAGGTGGTGGAAAGAAAGGTGCTGGAGTGGCAGCGAAGGTGTTTTGTGTATCTCTGCTAGACTACATGCTCCATGAGAGCAGTAGCCCTGCCTCTTCTGGTATGTCCCCATTCCTCAAACAGCACAGGTACACGATGGGTACTTCTTGTACATTGGTCAAGTGACCAAATGGCCAGAGCCAGACTTAAAAGTTCCAGAGAAATACAGTGGTATGTTTTGCAGCCTTATAATCGAGTCTTAAGTCCAGGAAAGCGGGCGCCTGGAATTAGGTGAGGTTAATTATAAAGGCCCCACTAATGATGTAACACAGTAATTCTTACACTTGGTTGACAATCAAAACCACTGGAGGAGGGCTTGGAAAATACTGATTCCCAGGCCCTACACCAGAGGTATGAAGTCAGAGAAGGGACCCAGGAATCTGTATTTGGACTCCCTAATGAGCAGCTCATGATCACCCAGGCTTGGGAACTGTTATTGTAACCAGGAGTAAGGACTCCAGGTTTTAGAGAGCCTGTGGTGGGCCCAGCCCGGCAGAGTGGCCATGGTCCCCAGGCACACACCACACCAGGACGGCGAAGCAATAAGCAGCCTGCCTGGTCTCCCGTTCACTGACCAGAGGTGTGACCTGTTTTTAGACTTCTCTCAGTGTGCCTCTGCTCCTTCCTCTGTGGAGGAGAGGATGTAGGCAGCTTGTGGTGAGGCCAGGGGAGATAACTTCACAGAGGGCAGCCCAGTGCCCAGTGCAGTTGTGTTTTGTCCTTATCACATGCATCTTTCTAGCAACACACCCAGATTCTCAGTTTCCTTTTCTGGGCTCTACCAAAGTCAGACCTGGCATCAAAGGACTGGATGGCAACAGTGGAAGCTTTACGCATGCTCAGAAGACTTTCGGGGAGTGGTGAAGCCCAGAGAGGAAGCTTTCATCTGGGACCCAACAGTTGGGTTGAAACCCTGATTTTAGGATTTAGTGCCAGTCTTACTGCTATTTTCTTTCAAAGGCAGCCATACCTCCTGCTCATTCTTCTCTAGATCCTTCCCGAATCCTCTTCCAGCACTCTCACTTCTCCTGCCCTTACCCCTAGCTGGGGTGCTAGCTGGGCCATCAGAGGGACAGGTATGTGCCTGTGGGGAGGACCGATGCTGTGGGCCACAGAGGTGCCCTCAGCAGGCCTCGAGTACCCTCATGAGGACAGGAGGGTGCCATCCTTCACATTGCTCCTTTAGGCCAATTCCCTCCCCGGGTAAATGATAAGGAGAAAGCTAAACAAAAAAAAGCCCCTGAACTCCCAAACCCAGAAACCTTCTTCAACATAGGAAAGGAGAAAGCAGGATCACAGCTGTAATCTCAGCACTTTGGGAAGCCGAGGCGGGTGGATCACTTGAAGTCAGGAGTTCTAATCCAGCCTGGCCAACATGGTGAAATCCTGTACCTACTAAGAATACAAAAATTAGCTGGGCATGGCAGTGGGTGCCTGTAGTCCCAGTTACTTGGGAGGCTGTGGCAGGAGAATCTTTTGAATCCTGGGGGCGGAGGTTGCAGTGAGCTGAGATCACACCACTCCACTCCAGCCTGGGTGACAGAGCGAGACTCCGTCTCAAAAGAAGAAAAGGAGGAAACTAAAAATGGCCTCCACCCTTCTGTACACAGTCCACCTGCCTTCCTCATCTGAGCCTAGCAAAATAGAACTGCGAAGTTGCTGCTTCCCCTGCACCAAGCTTCTCATTCTTCTGAAATGGGGGAGGCAGCCAGATGGTAGCCACTGAGACTGCAGGGCCATCTCTGAGAGAACCTCTGCTTCAGAAAGAGGTCAGCTGTCAAAACAAACTAATGCAGAGGCACTTCCCGGGGGAATCTCAAACTGTAGGCAGCCAGGCCCAAAAGTGGGTTATTAACCTCGTGACTCTTTATCACATTCTCCTTAATAGGTTTAGGCACCTTCTACATGGTGTCTGGGGGGAAAAACCCACCCTTTGTTTTGGAGGATGATGCAAAAATTTTACAAGTAATTTATTGGCCTGTGTTTAACCTTTATTCAATGGGTCCTAATTTACTTCACTAACTGACTGCTCAATTCCAGTATAATCTCTGGTTCTTTGTTTACAGCCTGCTGAACAAGTGATTCAGAGGTGTACACTCGCCACAGTTTAGGTGACAGCCCCTTCCACTCCATGAAGCATATTCACATGGAAAAGGAATTCTAGGCCAGATGCAGTGGCTCATGCAGGTAATCCCAACACTTTGGGAGGCAGGAATGGGAGGATCTCTTGAGGCTAGAAGTTCGAAACCAGCCTGGGCCACATATCGAGTTCTCTTCTTTACAAAAGTAGAAAAATTAGCCACGTGTGGGGATGTGCACCTGCAGTCCTAGCTACTCAGGAGGATCTCTTATGCCCAGGAGTTTGAGGTTGCTGTGTGCTGTGTTTCAGCCACTAGACAACAGCCCGGGCAACAGAGTGAGACCCCTCTGCCTATAAGAAGAAAGAAAACAGAAAAGGAATTCTATTTGTTTGGGGTAGTAATTCCCCAATAGCAGAACTGGGATTGGTGGGGTGGGTGGAAAAAATCTTGGCACAAGGAAAAACTTTTGAACAATTATAATTGTTTAAAAAGAAAAAGAAAAGGTAGGTGGATATCTGAGCACTGTGGTGTAGGAGTGGGGCTGAGGGGATGTGCTGGGAGGGGTCTGAGCTGCTGCCGAAGGAATCCAAGCCAGCTCAGGTTCTGAGATGAATGCTCAGGCCAGTAAGCCATACACACAGCGTTATCTTCCTGTCCAGGGCCAAGGAAATGCTTTTACAGGATTGACTAAGGAGAGAGGCTTTCTGTAGGTGAAGATTGATTGCAGAATGCTTCCAGTTATTTCAAGAGGCGTTAGCAACATCGAGTTTCCACCTGAACTTATTTACAACCTGGAGATAGCATTATGCACATTGGTCAGAGAGCTGCTGTAAATACGGTAATGGGCTTGGAGCAGAGCCTTGGCTCAATAAGTGTTAGAGATTATTATGATTACTCTATAGAAAATCTAGCAGTCACTTCCTTTCTGAAGCCACACTGACTAAAACCCAGTTAACGTGCCCACTTCTTCAGATACAGGAAATAGTAACACTGTCTGAAATGCCACGTTTAAGTACAAGGTACAATAATCTGTGTTAAGTAGTATATAGTTTACAGTGCACATTTATCTCTTTTGCGTATATATGGGGTCAATATGCAATAAATGTATGTCTATTTATCATTACTCAGGTGTTGATTATCCAATTCCTTGAAGTTAGGAAGTTCAGTGGTGAAAATATTCATGAATACATCGGTCACTTACAAAACTGGTCCCTATTAAAACATCACTTCAGCTAACACTACCACCCCACTGATTAGGTCTTTGTGGGTCAGTCTCCTGCCATTGTAAAAATTCAGCAAACATAACATAAATATTATGCAAATTGCTTTCAGGGTGAAGCTGCAAAACTTGCAAAAGATACAGGATTTCATGAAGCTGACAAAAGTTATACTGGCAATTTGCTTGAACCGCAAGCAAAGACATTGACAAAGATTTGGCATATTTAGACCAGTTCACAATTGAAGAAAAGAGTGCTGAGAAAGACGGTGCCACACAGGCCCTTCAAAACAAAATAATTTAAATGTCAAAGGATAAAAAGAGGCTCTTAGGAAAACTAATAAACTCTTTTTTATTTCTTTCTTTTCTTTGGAACAGGGTCTTGCTCTGTTGCCCAGGCTGGAGTGCAGTGGTGCGATCTTAGCTCACTGCAACCTCCACCTCCCGGACTCAAGCCATCCTGACCTCGGCCTCCCAAGTAGCTGGGATCACAGGTACGCACCACCATGTCCAGCTAATTATTGTTGTATTTTTTTGTACCGATGGGGTTTTGCCATGTAGCCTGTGCTGATAAACTATTATTTTGCAAAACAAACAAAACCGAAAAACTCCACCTCTTCTGTGATAGGCTTTAAAAGTCTAAGTGAAAGATGTTAGGATACAAAATTTTGTCAGGAAATGAATATTGAAAAAAGTAACTATCATATAATTCATTTTGTAACAATTAATACATAGTTGCAATTATAATCCACATTTGTTAAACCAAGAAGATATATTGTGCTCTCTCTTAATTTCACTTCTCAGTAGGAAATTCCAATCAAACATTTTTCACACTGATCACAAAATCATGATTCTCTTTTTAAGTGGATTCATATTAAATATCCTTGCCTGATAGCAATTATCATCAGATGTGGGAAGACAGAGAGTGTGCACAAGCACCAGTGATCATCCTGACAGTTGCCTAATTCTTTAGCTAACTAGCAGGAAGAAACAGAGACAAACAGAACCACCGTCCTTTCCTTAATGTCTTGCCTGAATCTGGAGCAATGGTTCTCGACCTTGGCTGCACACTGGAATCACTTTGGAGAGCTCTAAAAATTACAGATGTCTGAGTCTCACCCCCTAGAGATGTCGACGTCATTGGTCTTGGATGTGGATAAAATGAAGATTTTTTTTTTTTTTAGATAGAGTCTCACTCTGTCACCTAGGCTGGAGTGCAGTGGTGTGATGTTGGCTCACTGCAACCTCCACCTTCCAGGTTCAAGGGATTCTCCTGCCTCAGCTTCCCGAGTAGCTGGGATTACATGTGTGCACCACCATGCCCAGCTAATTTTTGTATTTTTAGTACAGACAGGGTTTCCCCATGTTGGCCAGGCTATCCTTGAACTCCTGACCTCAAGTGATCTGCCTACCTCCCAAAGTGCTAGTATTATGGGCATAAGCCACAGCACCTGGCCTGAAGTGATGATTTTTAAGACCTCCTCAAGTGATTCTAACATGCAGCCAAGGTTGAGATCCACTAATCTTTCCTAATTTTGCTGTTGCAAAAGGACCTATATCGCCTTTCACTACAGCCCTTTTCCTCACCCGTCCAGTTTTTCCTCCCAGTTAATCCTATTCCTTCTCTAGTGTTGCTATATCCCAAGAATTATTAAAGCCCACTGACCAAAAAGGTAAAGGGAGTTTTGTGAACTCAGGCCGCAGGCGGTGGGTGGAGGAGGGTGGGAGGGCTGGGGACTGGGTGGAGATGGGGTGGGGTGGGGTGGGAGGGAACTTCGGAGTAGGATCAGAGGGGAGGGAAGGCCAGGGACAGGGAAGGGGGTGGAGGAGGGTGGAGGGACTGGGGACCCAGGAGTAGGGGAGGAGGAAGTGTGGGCTGGGGACCTGGGAGTGAGGGAGGAAGGCGGGAGAGGGAGGGCTGGGGACCCTGGAGTGGGGAAGAGAGGAGGTAGACCACCTCCGAGCAGCACGTTCCTAGTCCTCCCAGCCTGCTTACAGCTGGACAGACGGCAGCCTTCAAAGCTGAATGCACCAGGGAACAAACACCGATCCCGCAGCAGCCATATACCCAAATTTCAGTTGAAATGTTCTGCATTATGCTTGGAGTTTGGATTCTATCCTGGAGCAGCAGGCAGCAGAAGCCAGCCACCCGGAATCCCAGCAGACCATAAATGACTTCTGGAAGTGAACACCGCCGCTGCTGTGCTGATGGGACCTTAGAGCCAGGGCCTAGATGAATCCGTTTCACCACCTACTTGCTCTCCCCTTGGCTGTGAGGGTCTTTTCATTCCACTTAGCTGGGTGTGAAACAACGTTCTGTCCTTTAAAATCTGCTTTTTCATCACTGCCTTTCACCTGTCTGAGAAAGGCAGTGGTGAGAAAGCACATTTCAAAATTAACGTTTCCTTTTGAGAAAGTGATCAATACAAGAAAAGCCAGTTCCAGAGATCCAAGGCCTTGCACTGGGCGCTGCGTCCACATTAGTTATGACAGCTTGCGACCTCTACCCACAGGCGTGACAGCCTGCTCCTCCCCACTCCCAGGCCATACTCCCTCCAGATCTCCAGAGGCTCTGCCTCCTGGAGAATGTGCCAATCAGGATGAGCACACCTGTAGTATGAGCTAGGCCGGAGATTCCCAGAATGCTGAGTCACGAGCTATACAGTTTGGCTGGAGGTGGGTGTGGCCATTGCTGTGTGTATCTATCACCCCAATTGTGGAAAAAATGCAGACTTTACCATAAGTAGCCAACCAGGCACATATCTAACCCTGCTGGAAATGGGCACACCAGATCTGACTTCACAGAAGACAGGTTTGATATTTCTGAAAGAAGCGAGGTGCCAGTTATGTATACCCACTGCTTTCCTGCATGGGCATTCACCTATAGTTTCAATGGATTCTGCTTTCCATCCCAAAACATGGGAATCCAAGAGTAAAACACTTTAATGGCATCCAGACTCTCTTCTTCATTTCATCCAGTCATTCCTGGAGCACACATACATTCCCTCAGCATCTTGAAGGAAAGGGAAATATGGACACAGTACTTTATACACCAGGACATCAGAACTAGGGCAACACTCTCCTAGTTATTGCATATTTATTTTGTGGCATAGTCTAGGACCATTATACAAGCACTTTGAAACTACAACCAATTAAAGCTTTGAATTAGATGTGTAAGTCAGTTAGAGACCAAATTGTTCCACCATCTGGTTTAGGGGACTGGGGAAATCCATTCACTTCTCAAACATTATTAGAGATAGGCTTCTTATGTGATTAGTTCTGGGCAGTGGATGTCAGTAACTAAGGTTCTGATCCTCCATGAACTTACAGACTAACGGAGAACAGAGATACCTGCATTATAGATGAATATGCTGTGTGGAATGTGCTACAGGGGAAAGAAGCACAACTAAGGACTTCCTAAGGTTCTGTGTCAAATCTATGGTGTCACCAAACCCGGGGAAAACAAATCCCTGATCTAACACATCCTAATTTGTTTTTTTAGACAAGGTCTGGCTGTGTCACCCAGACTGGAATGCAGTGGCATGATCTTGGCTCACTGCAACCTCTGCCTCCCGGGCTCAAGTGATCCTCCCACTTCAGACTCCCGAGTAGCTGGGACTACAGGTGCGTGCCACCACACCCAGGTAATTTTTGTATTTTTTGCTGGAGTTTCACCATGTTTCCCAGGCTGGTCTTGAACTCCTGGATTCAAGCAATTCTCCTGCCTTGGCCTCCCAAAGTGCTGGGATCACGGGCATGAGCCACCACATCTGGCCCTAACACATCTTTGTCTAAAGTTATCCCATCACAATGGGACTCAACCCTGTCTGCTAGTGACATACTGAAGGTGGTTGTAGCAAGAAGCTCAGATGAAAGAAGTTGACTGCAGCCAAAAAAAATGTCAAAGAGAAAAAATTCAAGACCTGTTGTGAGGTAATGGTGAGAAAGATGGCACCCAAGCTGGAAAGCTAGCTTTGGGTGAGGTCATGCAGCACTAGACTGTGAAGGCCCTACACATGTGGTAGAAGAGGGCTTGCAGGGGGGCAGGGGGCATGAGGGATGATTTTTCTCTTATATCTTTCCACCACAGGTGAATAAATTTGAATTAATAGCTCACTTTTTAAGCACTTTGTCATTAACCCAAAGTTCTTCCCTTATTTTACTTATTTTTCCTTTATACCTCTAAGCCCTAATTATATTCCCTTTGCCCCCTAGCACCTACTTTAATATGTTTAATATATCTTTAGATATGCATAGATGCTTTCTCACAAAAGTTATATTATTTTAAGTGTGATGTCTTTACAAAAATGATAATGTGCTATATATCCTTTCCTATTTCTTATGTTTTTCCCTTGCCCCTCGGTGTTTTTTTGTTTGTTTTTTGAGACAGGGTTTCACTGTGTCATCCAGGTTGGAGTGCAGTAATGTGATCTTGGCTCACTGCAGCCTCAATTTCCAAGCTCAAGTGATCCTCCCACCTCAGCCTCCCACGTATATGGGATGATAGGCATGGTGCCTTGGCCTCCCAAGCCACCACACCCAGCTATTTTTTTTATTTTTTGTAGAGATAGAGTCTCACTATGTTACTTAGGCTGGTCTCAAAACTCCTGGGCTCAAGCAATCCTCCCATCCAAGCCTCTCAAAGTGCTAGGATTATAGGCATGGGATACTGTTCTCAGCTACCCCTAGATTTTAAAGATCTATAGTGCTGCAGTATACTTCCAGTTGGTTATTTCTTACTGTTACTTAGCAGTCAACAGTCCATATCTGCCATATTTTATTAATTCCTTTCTCTAGTGACAAGCACCTAAACAGCCATCAACATCCAGCTACCCCAAGCAATTTCATGACGAGCATCCTTATGAACTTGTGGGAGAACTTCCTCGGAAGAAATATATATTCCAGAGTTTTTCATAGGTCATAGGAAAGTGCATGCTTCATCTCAACAAAGCCAAATTGCTTTCCTAAGTGCTGGTACTGATTCCAGCTGACACTTCCTCCAACAGTGCCCACGAGTTCTATAATGTCTTCCACATCCTCAGCTGCACCGACTGCTATCTCCTTTCTGCTCCTGGTCATTCTTAGAAAGAAGCTTAGAGTAAATGTAACCAACAGGAGCTATTAAAGGCTCTTTACCTCATGAGAGCCATGAGAAGGGGGATGCTTTCGAAGAATGGTGCAGGAATGATTGATCTTACTTGAAAAACCAGAAGATGAAACATATGTCGTATTCTCTGGGAATTCTGTGAAATATTCGGCATTACAAATGCAAAATATTTTCTGCATGTATTTCTTTATTTGCACAAATATCCCATTCAGTCTTTGCTTCCACCCGCCATGTTTGGCTAGTTTCTACTGACCTGGTTTGAAGCATTCTTTGAGTTAGCTGTGGCCAGTCTTCATCATGACCTGGTGGTGGTAGGCAGCAAAGAGCAGGTGGACTTGCAAGTACCAGAGTGTCCTGCTGAGCAGAAGGCTGGCCTCACAAGATGAGCTGGGCCTCCCTCCCTATCTTTAGCTCTCCTTGGGTCAGAGGGTTGGGTAGAATATTAAAATGGCAATAATAAGGCCGGGCATGGTGGCTCAAACCTGTAATCCCAGCACTTTGGGAAGCTGAGGCAGGTGGATCACCTGAGGTCAGAAGTTTGAGATCTGCCTGGCCAACATGGCAAAATCCCGTCTCTACTAAAAATACAAAAATTAGCTGGGTGTGACACATGCCTGCAATCCCAGCTACTTAGGAGGCTGAGGCAGGAGAATCATTTGAACCTGGCAGGTGGAGGTTGCCCTGAGCCAAGATCATGCCACTGCACTCCAGCCTGGGCAACAGAGTGAAATTCCATCTCGAACAAACAAAACAAAACACATCGCATTTGTAGAGTAGTTTGGACCCTGCTACTCAAAGTGTGGTCCTCAGTAGCATCTTAGGTATCACCTGGGATGCTGCTTAGTATAAATGCAGAATCTTGAGGCCCAACCCAGAACCACTGAATCAGAACCTTCTTTGAGCAAGATCCCCAAGGGATTCTATGCACATTAGAGTTTGAGAAGCACTGCTTCAGTCTTTGCCAAACATGTTCACATAGATCATCTCACTTAAACTCTTCTCAACACTCCTGATTTCCTTGGGTCTAATGTAAATCTTACATTGCAGTTGAGGAAACTGAAGCTGAACAGGTTAAAATAAGGGGTCCAAGAGTACCCAGAAGAGCTCCATGAAAATAGATTTTTGAACTCTCCAGGTCATACTGTGTTTATATCCCTTTCACCCCACACCTCATTTTTCCTCACTCCAGCTGCCCACTGGAAGCGGTCTGCAAGTCTTGCGGCCCTCAGAGAAGCACATTTCCTGCTTGAGACCAAAAAATGCTCACTGCTTTTTAGCCTCAATCCTTCTTCTCTACCTTCACTGCAAGCCTCAGGAGTTCGGAGAATGCTATAGTCCGAATGTTTGTGTCCTCCAAAATTTATGATTCAAATCCTAATTCCCAAGGTGACGGACTTGGACCTGGGGCCTTTTGGGAAGTGACTAGGTCATGAGGGCTCTAGGATTAGTGCCCTTAGGAAAGAGGCCCAAGGGAACTTGTTTGTCCCTTCCACTGTCTGAGGACACAGTGAGAAAGCTCCATCCATGAGAAAGAGTGCCCTGACAAAACAATGAATCTGCTGGCGCCCTGATCTTGAACATTCTAGCCTCCAGAACTGTGAGAAATAAATTTCTGTTGTTTGTAAGTCAACCACTTTATAGCATTTTGTTACATCAGCCTGAACAGATGAAGACAGAGGGACAGCCAGACTGTCACTGGGTATGAGGTGGGTGGAGGTATTAGTGGGTCTCTCCTTTGAGTGAAATTTACCAAGTTCCATTTGTTTCTTCTTGAAAGGAGGTTAAGCAGGGGTGCTGAATGTGGGGTTCCTCAGAAGCCCAAGGCATCTGTGGACAGAATTCAAGGAGCCTGGGATCTTGGATAAGAAAAATATTTAACATCTTTATTTTCACTAACCTCTTACCATAGCTTTGTATTTTCTTTACTATAACTACAGGAAACAAACTACACTAGGCTCAGCAGCACCTGTGACCTGTGACTTTGTCATTAATAAAAATTACAGGTATTTCCATATTGCATTACAACTACTGCAGACCTTGAAATCTCATTTATGCTCATGATAACTTCAATATTACTTCAGCTGTTAGACCCACACTAGATCTTGTTATTAAATGTGTTAATAGGTAGGTGCACTGTGGCTCACGCCTGTAATCTCAGCACTTTGAGAGGCCGAGGGTGGGGAATCACCTGAGGTCAGGAGGTCGAGACCAGCCTGGCCAACATGGTGAAACCCTGTCTCTACTAAAAATACAAAAATTATCTGGGCGTTTTGGCACCCACCTGTAGTCCCAGCTACTCAGGAGGCTGAGGCAGGGGAACTGCTTGAACCCGGGAGACAGAGGTTGCAGTGAGCTGAGATGATGCCACTGCACTCCAGTCTGGGCAACAGAGTGAGACTCTGTCTCAATAATAATAATAATAACAAATGTGTTAAAGAAGCACTATAATGCCAAATTACCATTATATATATGTGTGTACATGTACATATACATAATCTTTTTCATTTTTTAAAGACAAAGTCTCTTTCTGTCACCCATGCTGGAGTGTAGTAGTACCATCATGGCTCACTGCAGCCTTGACCTCCCGGCCTCAAGCAATCCTCCCAACTCAGCCTCCTAGTAGCTGGGACTACAAGCATGTGCCACCATGCCTGGCTAATTTTTATCATTATTATTTGCAGAGATGGAATCTTCCTATGTTGCCCAGACTGGTCTCGAACTTTTGGGCTCAAATGATCCTCCTGCCTCAGTCTCCCAAAGTGCTGGGATTACAAATGTGAACCACCTTGTCCAGATTATTTTTTTATATTTGCATAAAAGTGTTATCAATATAACGGCTTAATTTGTAATATTAGGAACTTCATTTTATGAGCTTAAAAGCATCATTCTGAGGAGTTCATAGGTTTCATTAACCTGCAAAAGGACCATTTCAGATTCTGGAACCTTCATCACATCCTCCAGTCTGTTTTTGGTTGTCGTTTTGGGTTGGTTTGTGTCACCCTTGGATTTATTTATTTTTTTATCGGTAGCAACATGGCACTTAAAACCAAAAGGGGCCTATATGCTTGTCTTTAGGAGTGAAACGAAGAATCTCCTGAAAAGGTGGCACTCCACTGCACAGCCAGGCTTGGTGGCAGTGGGGGCTGACGAACCCCAAGGAAGAACTTGCATGACCCTTGCCCTCCTTCTGGAAGATCGTCTCAACATTCAGAAGATTTCAATAAAAAATGCCACGTGCTAGACAGAGAAACCATCAGCCATAGCTTTTACTGACTGCTCACCCTTCTACAACTTTATATCATAATCTTGATTATAACCCACAAAGAAGCTAGAAGATATTTGGCCTTTGAAAAGGAAACACCCTTCCTCTCACCCATGATGTCAGGCAAGATTACCAGAATTCCGAACTTGGAACAAGTAAAAGTTACTGGGTCTATCCAGAGAAAACGAAAGCTCATACTTTTAAGAAGCTGTAAGAACCCTACCTTTGTAATTATTGATGTGCAAAGAGATGTTCATGATAAAGTAAAATTTTAAAAAGCAAGTTACAAAATAGCATATTTCATAGTATATACACAGAGGGAAGTGAGAAGACAGGGTAGAGGAAAGAGTCTGAAAATACATGTATCAAAATGTTAGTAGAGGTTAATTCCGGAAGCGGGATTACAGGGGATTTTCATCTTTTTATTCCTTTTTGTATTTTTTTATGATCAGTATGTTTTATGTTTGTTGAAAAAATAAGAGACTACAGCTGTGTTCATTTGGTAAAAATCAAAATGTTAAGTAACTATATTTTACTGCTGCTTGGAACCTTGCAGAGCCACTTAACCACTTAACTGGCTTCTCGCCTCTTGGGGAGATAAGAGCAAATGGAGCATGGAAGAATTTAATTTTTTTAACCAAAAATAAGTCCCTAATGTGTTGTTATACCATGGACTTTATAGAGTGGGCCACACTAGGACCTCCAGATTCTTATTGTACCAAGCAATAACCAGTGTGTAGCCGCTGCTCCATCAAGGTGAACCCCCTTTCTTCCTATGACACATTATTTCCGTCTCAAAGCACTCAAGACAGTGCTTGGTGGTGGTGTGGAGTATTTTTCTTCCACATCTCCATACTTCCCATTTCTCTAAGGTAAAAAAAAAAAATGTATTTCTTACTTGCTCCAATTTTTCTTCCTTTTCACTATGCTAGTTTTTCTAGTTCTCCTTCCTAGGGCTTTCCCCCAGGTATTTTAGATTCAAAAAAAGAAAGAAAGAAAAAAAATTAAAGAAAAGAAAGAAAAGTACCCTTGTGAGTATTTTGACAACTGTAGCTGTCACTCCAGAGCTGAAACAACACACATCAACTATTTCAGTTATCTCTTGCAGTACAGCAAACCACCCCAAAACCCAGTGACACTCCTACGAACACAAGCTGGACCATGGAGTGGAGGGAGGCAGGAAGTGATGCCTGGGCTGTTCTTATATTTATTGTTCATGATTCTGTGCATCGGGGCTTGGTGGGGATGGCTCATCTCTGCTCCATGTGGTGTCAGCTGGGCCTGTGTGACTGGGGCTGGAGGGTCCCAGGTGGCCCTGGTCACATGCTTGGAGTGTTGGGCCTGGCTGTTGGTTGGGGTACATAGTTTTCTCCATGTGGCCATCTCTTTCACATGTGCTCTCATTATTCAGTAGTTTAGCCTGGGCTCCTCTGCCCTGTGGCTAGTTTCCAAGAGGATAAACACAGACACTTCAAAGTCTTCTTAAGATCTAGGCATGGAAGTCCCACAGCACCGCCCGGATTCTGCCGGTCAAAGCAAGTCACAGGCAGAGCCGGCCAGAATTAAGGGGTAAGGAAACAGACTTTACCTCTTGACGCAGAAATGGCAAAGTCACAGTAGAAAAGGTTACATGGGACAGGAAGTGTTGTGGTGGGCATCTGTAGAAACAATTTACCCCATAAATAGAGTTTAAGATTAAAAAAAAAGTTTAATGAGCTTAAAAACCATAGTCATTAGTGTAATAAAAATAACTAATAATATTCACCAGAGGAGATTTTTTTTTTCTACTCTATCTGGCATTTTCACTTTCTGAATCAGTCCCAATTTGCCTCTCATCCTCACTCTGCACCACATGAGGCCAGGACATCCTGAGTGCGCACACAGCAAAGAAGTCCTTGCCATGCCCTCTGCCAGCATTTCGTCATGAGCCTACCCCACTGCTTCTTCCTCAGCCTGTGGGTCCCCAGAGGCCCAGCCTCAGTTCTCCTCTTTTCGCTGGTTATTTTCTTTGCCTGAGGGATTTTAACTACTCTCTTGGCTTCAGTTGCCACCTAAACTCCGATGACTCCTACATTTTGTTTTTTATTTCTATCTATTTATTTTATTTTGAGACAGGGTGTTGCTCTGTTGCCCAGACTGGAGTTCAGTGCTTGGAGTTCAGTGCTTGCTCAGTGCTTGGCTCACTGCAGCCTCGACCCCCTGGACTCAAGCAATGCTCCTGCCTCAGCTTCCCAAGTAACTGGGACTACAGTTGTGCACCACTACAGCTGGTTAGTTTTTTGATATTTTGTAGCGACAGAGATCTCCCTATGTTGCCCAGGCTGGTCTCAATCTTTTGAGCTCAAACAATCCTCCTGCTTCAGCCTCCCAAAGTGCTGGGATTACAGGCATAAGCCATTGCACCTGGCTTAAATTTTAATCTCCAGCCTAGATCTTTCTCTGTTGGGCTCCAGACCTGAAATGTGGCATTTTCTTCCTTTATACCACAGCTTACTACCTCTCTGTGGCTCCTTCCTATTTCATACAGTGAATCAAGTCAGAATCCTGGCAGTTCTCAGTACTACCCTCTTCCTCATGTCTACATCTAATCAATTACCAAACCCTGCTTGCTCTTGGTAACTCTATTCCATCCTCTCCAGACCTGCCACCATTTCTTGGTTTAGGCCAGCATCATCTTTGCTGCCTGCATTACTGCAAAAGCCTTCTGAATGGCATCAGATCCTTACTCCTCTGGTCCATTCTCCATCCTGGGCCAGAATGAGCTTCCTATACCATCATCCCTGTTACAACAGTTCCCTATTGTCCTTAAGATGAAAGTTCTACTTCTACATTTCTTAGCATGGCACACAAAGGCTCTTCATGTTTTGGGCTTCATTCCTTAATGGCCTAAGTTCCTCATCCTGCCTCTCTGATCTCTGATCCAGACAATTCAGAGCATCCTAAATCCCAAGGCTCTCTCTAATCTCCACCTCCATCCCTTTACTCCCCCAGTTTATAGATCAACAGGGAGAAGCCTTCCCTGACCCTTCCTAGGCCCCCACAAGGCCTCCTGTGCATACCCCTATCTTAGCATTTGTCAGACTCTATAGTGATGGCTGGCTCTCCTATTTACTTCTCCCACTATACTGGCGGTTCCTTCAATACTGGAATGGTGTCATTTTTATGGTTGTTCCTCAGTATTCAGCTAATGCCTGATATATGGTGAGGCAATAAATGGATGAATGGTGATGAGGCAATAAATGGATGAATGGTGAATGCAAGGAACGAAGAGAAAATGGCTGGTGGGTACAATGTGTTCTAACCTTTGTAACTGACCTGAGAGATCTTTACATGTCAGCTCCCCTGTCACTTCCTTCATTATTCTGATCTAAGGAAAAACCAGTAGCATGAGCAGGAAGGGTCAGCATCTATCTGAAGTACTACTTACTACTGTCCAAGGACTTTCTTTTTTTTTTTTTTTTCGAGACAGAGTCTTGCTCTGTTACCCAGGCCGGAGTGCAATGGTGTGATCTCTGTTCACTGCAACCTCCACCTCCTGGGTTCAAGTGATTCTCCTACCTCAGCCCCCCTAGTGGCTGGGATTACAGGTGCCCACCAGCATGCCCAGCTAATTTTTGTATTTTTAGCAGAGATGGGGTTTCACCATGTTGGCCAGGCTGGTCTTGAACTCCTGACCTCGTGATCTGCCTGCCTCTGCCTTCCAAAGTGCTGGGATTACAGGCGTGAACCACTGTGTCCGGCCCCAAGGACTTTCTTTTACTCATGCTGCATTAGTCCGTTCTCACGCCACTATAAAGAACTGCCCAACTGGGTAATTTGTAAAGGAAAGAGGTCCTCCCCATGGGGAGGCCTCATGAAACTTACAATCATAGTGGAAAGGGAAGAGGCACATGGAGTGCAAGCAAAAGCAGGGAAAACTACCTTATAAAACCATCAGATCTCATGAGAACTCACTCACGATCACAAGAACAGCATGGGGGAAACTGCCCCCATGATCCAGTCACCTCCCACCTGGTCTCCGCCTCAACAAATGGGGATTATGGGGATTACAATTCAAGGTGAGATTTGGGTGGGGACACAGAGCCAAGCCCATATCCAAACCATATACACATCCAAGATAACGGTTTTCCGTGTCTGACCCTACAATGACACAAGTTAAGGGAAAAGCATAGAAGGACCCACACTTCCACCTAGGTGTTTGCACACATCCTGTCTGTAACCCCAGTGGGTCTTCAGAGACAATCTACAATTGCTTTCTCCATTAAAAAAAAAAAAAAATCTTGAGGGCTTCATATAGAACAGATACTGGATCAAAAAGATGATTGTAGGCTGGGTGCGGTGGCTCATGCCTGTAATCTAAGCACTGCCAGGCTGCTGAGCTGGCACCAAGGCAGGAGGATTGCTTGAGCCTAGGAGTTCAAGAGCAGCCTAATGAGACCTAAGCTGTACAAATAGTTAAAAAAAAAAAAAAAAATCAGCCAAGGCTGGGCACAGTGGCTCATGCCTGTAATCCCACTTTGGGAGGCCAAGGCAGGTGGATCACTGGAGGTCAGGAGTTCAAGACCAGCCTGGGCAACATGTGAAATCCTATCTTTACAAAAAATACAAAAATTAGCTGGGCAAGGTGGTGGGTGCCTGTAATCCCACCTACTCGGAGGCTGAGGCAGGAGAATCACTTGAACCCAAGAGGCAGAAGTTGCAGTGAGTTGAAATCGCGCCACTGCACTCCAGCATGGGCAACAGAGTGAAACTCTCTCTCTCTCAAAAAAAAAAAAAAAAAAAAAATCGGCCAAGTGTGGTAGCACACACCTGTAGACTCAAACTACTCAAAAGGCTGAGGTGGGAGGATCACTTGAGCAGAGGAGGCTGAGGGTTCAGTGAACTGTTATCACCCCACTGCACTCCAGCCTGGGGGTCAGAGCAAGACCCTGGCTCAAAAAAAATGGATGATTATACATGATCACCATCTTAGGAGTTCAGAGCTAGGTGGAGCATGGGCAGGATTCAGTATTGTAAAAAAGGTTTCTTGCAAAATAACTGCTCCACTCCCAGCGTGAAGGTGTGGACAGCGTACGCTGGGAGCAAAGGAGTACCATCAATTCATCCTGGAGTTATGAAGGAAGCCTTCAACAAGGTGACAGTGGTACAAAGACCTTGAAAGCCAGGAAGGCAAAGGGGGCCTTCAGGGATACAAACGTACATTTTTTGTACATGGCCTCCCCTTGAACTTTAAAGAAAATCCCTATTTCAAATCATGACCTATAACTTCCACAGTAGTCTCTCTCCAGTTGCCTTACTTTCCAACCTCATCCCCTCCCACTCTCCCTGACACCCTCGGCACCTCCAGCCACGCTGCATCCCACGGGGACAGCTCCTTCTTGCTATAAGAGTCTGCCTTAGCTGCTCACTCTATTTAGGTGCAGTTGCCCAGGATCCTCCTATCCTCTCATGAGGTTTTCAGCTTCAACCTTTCCTTGGAGCAAGCTCTCCTCTATCTCATACCAAACCAGTTTCCCAATCGCAATCATATCATCCTGTTACAATCTTGACAAACTGCAGGGAACTTACTCACCTTCATAGTACTTGTGTGTGTGTGTGTATGTGATGTGTACTTTGTCTCCCCTGGCCTGTCTTGTTCACTGCTGTTGTCCCTGGAACGGTGCCTAGAACACATAGTAGATGCTCAACAAACAGTTGTTGAATGGAGTGGATAAACTAACAGAGGCATGTGCAACACAGTGTTACCTGAATGAGGAAGTGGGAGGGAGACATGAAACGCACTGTATGTTTAAAGAACAGCAAGTGGTTTGCTGTGTCTGTGGGCAAGGGTAAGTCCGGATGGGAGACGAGGTGGGGAGGGTTGGGAGAGTCCTATAGTTGGAGACGGACTGGACAGCTCAGAACTGAATGGCCTTTCATCTCCTGGCAACAGGAGCCATGGATCATTTTTAAGGAGAGAATGTTATGACTGGATCATGACTTTTAAAAAGCCATTCCAGTCACAGTGTGGAGTTTGGGCCGTGGAAAACAAGCTGGGGTGTGGGTGGAGGTTGGGTGGGGGGACTGCACATTGTTTAATCTGAGCAAGACTTGATGACAGATTGATCTAGTGCAATACTTGGAGGGTAGAAATGGAAAGTGAGGACAGAGACATTTCTGACGCAAAACTGCTGGGTCCTGGGGACCAATCAGATCCAGGGCTTTGAGAGAGAAGGTGAAGGCTGGAAGGAGACAAGGTGTGCACCCGGGAAGGGGTAGAAACAGCAATTTTAGTTTTGGATATGTTGAGTCTGAGGAGCCCAGGGAACATCTTTCTCTGAATCTCTAGGAATTGTGCCACTACCACACTGTTCCTCCTACCTCTTTTCTCTTTTCTTTCCTGTTTTGAATCACTCCCACAATTCAAGACCACTCCCTGCTTCTCTGCCCGCTGGGGAGCCAGGCCAGCAGGCCTCACATTCCTGAGGAAGGGACAGGGTTCTGGCCTGGAGGGTTTGGCAGAGGCCACCCCAGGGGAGGGCCCTGACAGGAAGGAAGGTAGGCCTGCCGGAGGGGCACACAGGAGCTTCCTCTCCCGCTGCAGTGTCCAGGGCCAGCTGCTCCAGCCCTCAGGCTGGGTCAACAGGATGGGACAGCCCAGGCGGAAGGAAGCTTGTGGGGAGGGACACCCCGCAGACAGAAGCAGGGACATGGGGTGGGGAGAGGCAGGAAGAACTGCTGGGCTGCTGAGCTGGCGCCTCTCCAGCACACCCAGGAGGGGCGGTGACAGGAGGCCATTCTGTTCTCATCCCCGCAGCCCCCGGCCTCTCGGGTCCTGGCCGAGAATATTATTATCATTACTACTGCTATTGTTCGCTAGCCTGGGCCTTAGATACATTAAAAAAAAAAAATGTAAGATACGTATAGCATTGGCAGTTTCTAAAACAATAAATTCCCTTTTTATGCTTATTCTGTGATTATTGGGATATTAATGCTATTTGCATTACCAGCCTTTCAGTTACAGAGACGTGAGTGCTCTCAGGAGGGACAGTGATTTTTGCCTTAAGTTCAACCTGTCCAAAGGAGGTAAGATCTCTGATTTGCTATAAGCTCCGCTGTCACTGCCTTCCTCTCCAACAACAGCTGCTGTGATCATGCACAAACGGCCAAAAGGGGGCAAATCCATGCCAAAGCAGAGCCATGGGCTTTCCTGATTAGAAGGCCCCAGCCCCAGCCCTGGGCGCAGCACGCAAGCGGCTTCCTTTCAGAAACCCAGCCAGCCTCCCACTGGCTGGAGCGGGTGGGTGGGGCGGTAGTGGTGGCGGTTTCAGGAGACGGCCAGCAAATCCACCTCCAGGCGTGCTCCAGTGGGAGCCTGGAGACCCTACGACACCCCTCGCCACAAGCGGCTTCCAGGCAGGACGCTTCCAGAGGTCTTGGTCCGGGGGTGGGGGTGAGGTGGGGTCTACCTTTGAAACAGCCACAATTTAAACTTCGACTACGCCGAGCTCAAACTCGATTCCGCAGCCGAGTGTCGGCACCCAAGGGGGATAAAAACTCCGGTCTACGGCTCCCTACCACGTCCCCGGTCCTGTCCTCGGGGCTTCCAGGAGTCCTCACGCCATCCTCTGGGTTGCCCAGGAAGAAGGATGGGCGGGGCGGGCAGGCGCTGTGGGCGCTGCAGATGGGGAGGGCAAGCCCGAGGCCCGGCTTGGGCGGGGGAGGGGCGCGCATGCAGGTGTCGGCTCTGTGACAGGGTCCTCCGCCCCGCGCCTCGGTGCTCCCCGAGGCTCAGCGAGGCAAAACCTAGCAAATGCTTCAGAAATGCAGCTCAGTCGGTCACCGGGTTCTGCTTCCTCGTCAGACGCGCAAGCGGATGGCGCTTCCAATGCAAATCTCTTGGCTCCCGCACCTTGGCTGGCAGCCGCCACCTCCCCCGCCTGCCCGGCGTCCCGCCCACTCCGTGGCGGGCTGAGCAGAGGCCCGGCGCGGAGGGACGGGGCGGAGCGGGCATCCCTCCCCACCCCACACGTGGGGCCGGCCCTCCGCAGTGCCTGGGCTCGCTGCCTTTGCCGCGCCTCCCCGTCCGCGGCACCGCCTCTCTAGGCAGGGGCGGGGGACGAGGGGCGAGGAGTGGGCGAGGGGCAGGGGGCGTCACTGAATCAGGTGGCCGCTGGAGTTCCCCCGGGCAGGGCCAAGGGAACACGCTGCCGGGGATTGTGTACACGCTCCACTGACACCAGCTTCACGCTGCCGGGCAGTCGCTGATCACGCGTGGCCCCGCGAGCCCATTGGCCAGCGCCTCACACACCTTTGCCGCTGATTGGCCGGCCTCAGGCTCCGCCCCCCTCCCCCGCCCGCTGCGCGGGGCAGGCTGAGAGGCTACCTGAATGGGGAGGGGGCAGACGGCGCGGAGCGCGGCGGCGGCGGGAGCGGCGTCGAGAGTCTCCGAGTGCCCGTCTGTGGCCAGGCAGCCAGCAGCCTAACAGCCAGTCAGCTCGCCGCCGGCGGACAAGCAGCCAACCATGCTCAACTTTGGTGCCTCTCTCCAGCAGACTGCGGTAAGTCATTTGGGGATGCCCCTGTGCTTCCTCGCCTAGTCGTGTCTGGGGGACCAAAGGGGGCGCGAACCCCGAGCCCCTGACATCAGCCACGCCTGAGAATCGGGGCTGCAGCGGAGTCTTGGGGAAGGAAGGGGCTTCCTGCCTGCAGACTGTGGGCATTAGTGAGGGCGTATGTGTTGGGGAGGGGGTCGAAGAGGGGAGCTGGGATCTGGAGACGGAGACCGGGGTCTTGCTCTAGATGTACTGAGGAGGGGAAAGGGCAACTCCGCAGGGAGACCCGAGAGGGCAGGTGAGGAGGAGGGTGACTGGACCGGGGAGGAGTGGGGAGGGGGCTGTCGCCCTGTAGCGAGGTTGGGGTGCGGGGTGGAAGGGGAGTTGCGGGAGGTACAAGGGGGCTACCCTGCACCTGGCGCCGGGGAGAGATGCCCGGTCTGGATCAGGAACGCGAGCCAGGGTAGGAGGGGGCTGCTCGCAAGCGCTCGGGAGGCGGGGTGTCCACAGGAGAGGCGAGTAGGCTACCATCCTTGGGATCTGAACCCAGGCTTGGAAGACGGGGGCTGCTCAGCAGATAGCCCGGGGCTGGGGGAAGGGGCTCCTGGCATCGGCGCGGGGGATGACACGAGGGCCAGCCGACCGCGTTGGGGGACGAGTTGCTCCCCCAGACGTCTGGAGGGGGCCTCTCAACGCTGGGGCAGGTGGCCGCCTTCTGACGACTCCTTGGAAGAGGCGGGGAGCCGCCTGGGGGCGGGAGGGTGGGAAGCGGGACTCAGCAGCTGGGGCGGGAAAGTGGGCGGGGGGAGCTGGGCTGCGAGACGCGGGGGCCGCGCGTCTGGAGCCGGGGCCTGTGGGGGCTGCACGTCTGGGAACCCGTGGAGACGCGCGGCGGGAGGGGGCCGGAGCTGCCGGAAGTCACGGGGAGGGGGCGCCGCGTTTGCAGGGAGAGACGGGGTGGTCTGAGGTCCCGTGGGCAGCGTGGGCGGGAAGCGCCGAGGACTCTGCCGGGTCCCCGGGGGCTGCCGGCGGGAGGAGGGCGGCGGCCGGGTTTTCCGCGGGGACCCGGCTCCTCCTCCCGCAGCTGAGGCGGAGGCTGGGGGTGGGCCGGGAGCGGGTGCGCCCGCGGAGCTTCTCGTCCCCGAGTGACCCAGCCCCGGCCTCCGCCAGGGGCGGGAGCGAGGCCCGGCCCCGCTGTCGGTTCCTAAGGGAACGGCGGCTCGCGGGGAGCTGGAAAGGGCGGGCGCCTCCCGGAGCCTGGCGCCCGCGGCCCCGCCCCTCCCCGCGGGCCCGGCGCGCACGGCCGGGCGGTTGGCGGCGGCGCCCGCGGCCCCTCCCCCAGGCCGGGCGCGGACGGGGGCCAGCAGGCTCAGGAAGTAGGGGAAAGGTGACGGCGCGGCAATTCCCAGTTCACGTTTCCTGCGCCGCCCGGAGCAGCCGCTGATCACGCTTTGTTCACATGCCTCGCCCCCTCCTCCCCCACGCCCCTTCCCCGGGCCGCACAGCCAATCCAGGCCCGGGCCGCTGAGCCGGCCGGCCAATGGCGGGGGCAGGGGCGCGGGGACGTGCGAGCGGCGAGGAATGTTCCCAGTGACTCACCCGCGAGGCTCATTGAGGTTAGGGCGGCCCCATCCGTCGGTCCCAGCCAGCGAGGATCTCCCCCGCCGTCCGCCCCCGCCCCTCGTCTGCCTCCCCCGCCCGCACCTCCGCCCTGGCTTCCCTTTCCTGCCTCGCGTCCCACTCCCTTTCCTCCCCTCCCTGTTTCTCTTCCTGTCCTTCCCAGCTCACGCTCTCCTTCTGCCGCCTGCCTTTTTTTCCTTTCTTTGCATTAGCGTCTTGGGCTGTCACAAGCGCTGTCCATTGCAGCTTACATAAAGGCGGGCGCGATTATGCAATTGCATTGTTAGAGATATTTCAAGAGCAAAGGCTCGTTTTCTTAGGATTTCAACACGGAGGCATCATGCATTTTTGAAAAACTAGTATTGAGAATAATGCCTTGCAACGTGTAAAGAATGTTTTTTGGTATTTTTACACAATCTCTACTTTGACCAAACGAGTCTGGACAGTTTTTTTTTTAAAACGGAAAATAGAAATAGTGGGTAGTACCATTTTTTTAAGTGTAGTAAAAAGAACTTTTATGTAAAACAGTAGTTATACAAATAAGTGCAAAGCGTGTGCTGTTACTTTGTCATAAAGCAGCACATTTTAATTCTTTCAAGAATTAAAATACATTCTACTTTGATCATACTGAATCTTTAAAGTCGGTTTTCGCAAATTCCAAGTCGAATATTAAATTTTTTGATTATCCAGTTTTTAGTAGTATTGCATTAGCTAAGTTGTAGGTAAGCGTGGCAAACCGTTGGGGAGCACAAATATGAAGAGGTTGAAAGTTGATTAAAATAAGCAGTAGAATTTTTTCTACATATTTCATTTGATCTTTCTTTACCGTAATCAAATTATCAAATAATTTTAGATCTTAATACAATTTCAACTTGAAAGATAGCCTAAAAAATCCCTTATTTTTTTATTTTTATCCCAGAGTGCAAAGTGACCTTCCAAAGGTGAGACCCAACAGCACATCCATAGCAACAAGCCACAGCTTTACTACGTTTTGTCTTTATTAGAAGATTTTGGCTTTCTTTTTTTCTATCAGGAATTTGTACCTCAAAAGACCTCATACTATACCTGTCATATTTTAAAAGATAATTTTTTTGCAGCACTCTCCCTTAGTTATTTTGTATGACTAGTTGCAGGTAGCTACTCTGGAAAGTCTATATAAAACTTTTTTTTCTTCATAGCCAAATACTTCTCTTTTTGGGTCACAAATGCATTGATAATTTTAGTCCCTTTAGTGGTAATAGGTGTGTCTCTCTCCCATGAACAGATTTCAGTGTTAAAACCCAAGTGTTGGAAAAAGAGTGAGGAAGACTTTATTGCCACTACTGTGAGATTTGGGTTACCTGCCTCACAAGTGTAGCTGAACTTCGTGTCAGAATAGGGGTGAGAAGAAAATTATTTCTGATTTTAACTTGGAAAGCTGTGTGAGTTGTAAAAACAAGAATATTTGTTCATTTCTCTGTGTGTCATTTGGATGACAAAAAAATATGCTTATAAGCTTTCCTCTTTTGTTTTTATAGGAGGAAAGAATGGAAATGATTAATGAAAGGTCAAAAGAGAGTATGTATTCCTGGAACAAAACTGCAGAGAAAAGTGATTTTGAAGCTGTAGAAGCACTTATGTCAATGAGCTGCAGTTGGAAGTCTGATTTTAAGAAATATGTGGAAAACAGACCTGTTACACCAGTATCTGATTTATCAGAGGAAGAGAATCTGCTTCCGGGAACACCTGATTTTCATACCATCCCAGCATTTGTAAGTATTATTGTTTTTAAGATAGATGTAAATTACAGAATTTCTTAAAATTTACATAATGGACCATAGATTTCTTATGCTTGTATATTTCCCTTTTCTTTAGTGTTTGACTCCACCTTACAGTCCTTCTGACTTTGAACCCTCTCAAGTGTCAAATCTGATGGCACCAGCGCCATCTACTGTACACTTCAAGTCACTCTCAGATACTGCCAAGCCTCACATTGCTGCACCTTTCAAAGAGGAAGTAAAGAGCCCGGTATCTGCCCCTAAACTCCCCAAAGCTCAGGCAACAAGTGTGATTCGTCATACAGCTGATGCCCAGCTATGTAACCACCAGTCCTGCCCAGTGAAAGCAGCGAGCATCCTCAACTATCAGGACAATTCCTTTAGAAGAAGAACCCACCTAAATGTTGAGGCTGCAAGAAAGAACATACCATGTGCTGCTGTATCACCAAACAGAGCCAAGTGTGAGAAAAACACAGTGGCAGATGCTGATGAGAAAGCAAGTGCTGCACTTTATGACTTTTCTGTGCCTTCCTCAGAGACGGTCATCTGCAGGTCTCAGCCAGCCCCTGTGTCCCCACAGCAGAAGTCAGTATTGGTCTCTCCACCTGCAGTATCTGCAGGGGGAGTGCCATCTATGCCGGTCATCTGCCAGATGGTTCCCCTTCCTGCCAACAACCCTGTTGTGACAACAGTCGTTCCCAGCACTCCTCCCAGCCAGCCACCAGCCGTTTGCCCCCCTGTTGTGTTCATGGGCACACAAGTCCCCAAAGGCGCAGTCATGTTTGTGGTACCCCAGCCCGTTGTGCAGAGTTCAAAGCCTTCAGTGGTAAGCCCAAATGGCACCAGACTCTCTCCCATTGCCCCTGCTCCTGGGTTTTCGCCTTCAGCAGCAAAAGTCACTCCTCAGATTGACTCATCAAGGATAAGAAGTCACATCTGTAGCCACCCAGGATGTGGCAAGACGTACTTTAAAAGTTCCCATCTGAAGGCCCACACGAGAACGCACACAGGTACGAGCCGCTTCTTATTTATGTCTTCAATGAAGAGGTTTTGGCTGTGATCACACATGCAAACCCAGCATGATAATGAAGAACTTGCCCTAGCAAGTTTAGCAGATGGTATTTACCAGTGCAAGGTCCTCCAAAAGGCTTTATTGGAGGCCACTCACCAGTGCCATAATCCCTGCACTTTGGGAGACAAAGGTGGGAGGATTGTTTGAGTGCAGGAGTTCAAGACCAGCCTGTGCAGTATAGTGAGACCTGATCTCTACAAATAATTTAAAAATAACTAAGTATGTAAACAAAAACTTTGTCGGGGTGGTTTGTTTCAGTTTCTCGAATGATGATTCTGTAGATGTCTGAGTAGTTACTTTAGTAAGGTATCTTTAAAGCCTTTGAATCATAGTTGAAGTCAGGAAGTCTTTTCATGTTTGGCTTTTTTAAAGGATGAGGTCTTGCTCTGTTGCCCAGGCTGGTCTCAACAAACTTCTGGGCTCAAGCCATCCTCCTGCCTCAGACTTCTCAGTAGCCGGGACTATAGGTGCATACCACCCCACCCAGCTGCCTTATTTTATGAGGGGTAGATTTTTGTAAATGTGATCGAGTGACAAGTTGAAATTGGAGCAATAAATATCTCATATTCACTTGACAGTTTATTGACTTATATTAGTTTTTATTATTTAAAATGCATCTCCTCCTATACTTTTAGATAGTAGTGAACATATAATTTACAGCAGTCTTATGCATAACAATGATTTGTATTTCTTTGTTTTAGGAGAAAAGCCTTTCAGCTGTAGCTGGAAAGGTTGTGAGAGGAGGTTTGCCCGTTCTGATGAACTGTCCAGACACAGGCGAACCCACACGGGTGAGAAGAAATTTGCATGTCCCATGTGTGACCGGCGGTTCATGAGGAGTGACCATTTGACCAAGCATGCCCGGCGCCATCTATCAGCCAAGAAACTACCAAACTGGCAGATGGAAGTGAGCAAGTTAAACGACATTGCTCTGCCTCCAGCCCCTGCTCCCACACAGTGACGGACTGGAAAGTGAAGAGTCAGAACTAACTTTGGTCTCGGCGGAGCCAGTGGTGATGTAAAAATGCTTCCACTGCAAGTCTGTGGCCCCCTAACATGGGCTTAAAGCAGAAGTCCCACAGCCTGGCGTGAAGGCCCAGCCTGGGTTAGGTGACAAAAAGGGCTTTGGCCACAGGCAAGTCACAGAATGGCAGGTTTCATTTCTTATCAGATAAGAGAGATGAGAAAGCTTTTATTCCTTTGAATATTTTTTGAAGGTTTCAGATGAGGTCAGCACAGGTAGCACAGATTTTGAATTTGTGTGCACATTTGTTACTTTACTTTTGCTGTTTATACTTGAGACCAGCTTTTCAATGTGATTCTTCTGAAGCACTGGTTTCAAGAATATGGAGGCTGGATATAAACATTACGGTACAGAGATGGAGATGTAAAATCAGTTTGTATTATTGCAAATATTGTCATCTTTTTCTAGAGTTATCTTCTTTATTATTCCTAGTCTTTCCAGTCAACATCGTGGATGTAGTGATTAAATATATCTAGAACTATCATTTTTACACTATTGTGAATATTTGGAATTAAATGGCTGTATATTGCTAAGAGGGCCCAAAGAATTGGAATCCTCCTTAATTTAATTGCTTTGAAGCATAGATGCAATTTGTTTTTGCATTTTTGTTTTGAAAGTTTAACAAATGACTGTATCTAGGCATTTCATTATGCTTTGAACTTTAGTTTGCCTGCAGTTTCTTGTGTAGATTCGAAAATTGTATACCAATGTGTTTTCTGTAGACTCTAAGATACACTGCACTTTGTTTAGAAAAATCTGAAGATGAAAATATATATTATAAAGAAGGGATATTAAGAATTTTAGATAACTTCCTGAAAAAGATGGCTTATGTCATCAGTAAAGTACCCTTATGAGGATATAATGTGTGCTTTATTGAATTAGAAAACTAATGACCGTTATTCACAGGTGGACAAATGTTGTCCTGTTAATTTATAGGAGTTTTTTGGGGATGTGGAGGTAGGTTGGTAGAAAATTTATTATTAGAACATTCACTTTTGTTAACAGTATTTCTCTTTTATTCTGTTATATATAGTGGATGATACACAGTGGCAAAACAAAAGTAAATTGTTTAAAATATATAGTGAAAAATGTCACTATATCTTCCCATTTAACATTGTTTTTGTATATTGGGCGTACATTTCTGACATCAAAACTTGGACCCTTGGAAAACAAAAGTTTTCTTTTAATTAAAAAAAATCCTTGTGACTTACAATTTGCACATTATTTTGTTGTACTTTATATCTTGTTTACAATAAAGAATTTCCTTTGGTATATAGAATTGGTCATTGCATTTCTTAAAAACCATTCTCTCACCTTGACACTGATGACTTATATTATCCAAGGAATTAGTGTCTGAATTTCTCTAAGGGGCCTCATTCAAATTTAGAACTGCAGGAGTATGTCTTTAACATGAATCAATTTAGAGAGTATACGATGTGAGACCAAATATCTATTTGGTGAGGTAATACGTGAACCAGCCAGTTCTAAGAAACAACATTTAATTTTTAAACATTTTTATTTTTCAAGACATAGTTTCACTCTGTCGCCCAGGCTGGAGTACAGTGGCATGATCTCAGCTCACTGCAACCTCTGCCACCAAGGTTCAAGCGATTCTCCTACCTCAGCCTCCAGAGTAGCTGGGGTTACAGGTGTGCACCACCATGCCCAGCTAATTTTTGTATTAGTAGAGATGGGGTTTCTCCATGTTGGCCAGACTGGTCTCGAACTCCTGACCTCAAGTGATCTGCCCGTCTTGGCCTCCCGAAGTGCTAATTTTTAAACATTCTTGAATATTTTGATGATTTGGGATTGAAAAATAGCCCCACCTCTCAGCAAAATCTTGTTAAGTAGTATTCAAGTTAAAGGGAACACCACAGTGAATAATTACAAGTAATGGAACTGCTGTGGTAAATGAAAAGGCTGACTTATTAAAAAATGAGCAAATTGCTCACCTCTAGAAGTTAACTCAATTGAGTGATAACCTTAAACGCAGTAAACATTGGTACTTAAGCTGCATGAAAAGTAATCCACCTCTAAAGAGAAACACTTGTTAGTCACTCATCCGTAGAAAAAACTAAGGGCTGTAAATGCTACTTGGTGTATAGAGTATAATTTTGTAGATTACTATTTTAGCTTGCACTGAAATCCCCTCACAGTCAGGAGAACACCTTCCACAATGCCCAGCTTAACCAGTGACCTAGAGTCTGCCTCACTGTTGAACAAACACCATGGTTAAGGGATCGTGAACTCACTTGGCACCAATTGTAGGACAAGTGTCTGGGGACATCTGTGCACCTGTTGCTACTTTTCTTGGAAAATTAATACCACATAAGTATGACACAGCTGCTGGAGAGAGGCTTTGCCATTCTGGCCTCTGGTGTAGCCGTGGTGTCGGGAACCTGGACCATCTTCTTCCCCTAGAGCTCTTCATGGTGGCAGGTCTCCAGAAGTGGGAATGAAGGAAGATGGCTGACATATTCTCTGCCTACCCAAACGCCCAGTTCCTTGTAATGATGTGGCCAGTGAAACTGTGCCACCTGTTGGCTGTGTTCTTCATAGTCCTAGTTGGTATCTGAGATCTTTCCTTAGGAATCTTGTAAATAGAGTTATTATTTTTGAGTTGAATGTTGAGGCAGGATCTAATTTTTTTTTTTTTTTTTTTTTTGAGGCAGAGTCTCACTCCGTTGCCCAGGCTGGAGTGCAGTGGCGCAATCTCGGCTCACTGTAACTTCTGCTTTCTGGGTTCAAGTGATTCTCCTGCCTCAGCCTTCCCAAGTAGCTGGGATTACAGGCAACCACCACCACACCCAGCTAATTTTTTGGATTTTTGGTAAAGACTGGCCATGTTGGCCAGGCTGGCCTTGAACTTCTGACCCCAGGTGATCTGCCCACCTCAGCCTCCCAAAGTGCTGGGATTACAGGCTTGAGCTACTGTGCCCAGCCGCAGGCTCTAATCTTGATGAAAAAGTTGCCCCAAGACAAGTATACACATAGCATATTATGATGTGATTTTAGTGTAGATTTATCACTTCAATTTTGATTGTTTCTAGTCTGACGTGTATGTCAAGATGAACCATAGGAAACTGCTGATATTCAGCTATTTTTTCATAGTTATTTTTACATAATTTTAAACTTAAAGAAACTTGTAAAAATGGAGTTCCTCCTGTGTACCCTCATCCAGCTTCTCCTTATGATAACACCTTACATAGTTCTAGAACATTTATCAAAACCAGGAAATTAAACTTGGTACAATATTATAAAGTTTTCATAAGGATACTAAAATGGAGAAAAGTTGAAGCAGAAACAGCTTATTTACTAACTTAATTTTTTACTAGCTTTTCTACTTCTTTCTATTACAGAATCTAATCCAGGATCTCAAATTGCCTTTAGTTGTCACGTCTCTGTAGCCTCCTCCAATCTGTAGTAGTTCCTCAGTCTTGTCATTTGAACATTACTTGTCAGTTATTTTGCAGAATGTCCTTTAATGTGGGTTTGTCTGATGTTCATTCATGATTAGATTGAGGCTATGGGGTATGTGGAAAAGATGCCCCAGAGTGATAATGCCCTTCTCAGCACATCTTACCTAAGAACACATGGTGTCCATATGCATTACTGGTGATGCTAACCTCACTTGGCTAAGGTGATATCTGCTGGAATTTTCCACTGTAAACTTACCATGTTTCTCTTTACAATTATTAAATATGCAGAGGGACATACTTTAAGACTATGCAAATAACCTGTTTCTGCTACACTTTTCCCCATTTATTTTAACATCCTGATAGAAATCTTGCCTGGGGCAATTATTACTGTGATATGCTAATTCCCTCATTATTTATTAAATTGGAATTCTGTAAGAAAGAGTTGTTTCTTCTCCTTTCAGTTTTTTTAAATGTCAGCATGGACTTGAATATTTATGGCATTCTTTGAGTTCTAACACTACACTTAATTATTTTGTGACTCAGTTGTTCCATCTTTGGCCCTTGTTAGCTCTTTCAGTATTCAACCATTTTTAATAAATAAAGATGAAGATTTTATATGGTTCAGCCTATCATTTCTCACTGGAATGAGAGCTGTTTGGTATTATAATGACTTTTTAAAAGTGTTTTCTACCTGCATTGCTGCCACCCTGTCTAATAGACCATCTCTCAGTCATTTGAAAATGCAAACCTAATCATGTCACTTCTCTGTTTAAGACACTTCAGAAATTTCCCAGTGTTCTCAAAGTCTAGGTATTATAATATGCTCTAGAACAGTGCTGTCTAATAGAAATATAATGTGAGCCATATGTAATTTGAAATTTTCTAGTAGACACATCAAAAAAGTAAAAAAGAAAAAAAGTTCATATTTAAATTTAAAATTTTTATTTAAAAAACATTTAATTGAATGTTGGTGGTAATCTTTGAAATCTAGTCTAGTCTCAATAGGGACTAGCCTCATTCCAAGTGCTCTGTAGCCACAGGTGGGGCTGCTGCAGTCTGAGCAGGTCTAGAAGACCCTGTACCTTTAGGCTTCTACCAACCTCCCACCACACCACTTTCCATCTTACATTCTACATTGTGTCTGAGCTCTAAGCCTTCCTATGTGCTATGTCTTCGGCTGGGAATGTCTTCCCTGCCCCCTCCACCTTTTTTTTTCTTTTGAGACAGAGTTTCACTGTCGCCTAGCCTGGAGTTCAATGGCATGATCTCAGTTCACTGGAACCTCTGCCTCTGAGGTTCAAGTGATTCTCCTGCCTCAGCCTCCCAAGTAGCTGGGATTACAGGTGCTCACTCAGCTTATTTTTGTGTTTTTAGTAGAGATGGGGTTTCACCATGTTGGCCAGGCTGGTCTCAAACTCCTGACCTCAGGTGATCCACCCACCTCAGCCTCCCAAAGTCCTGAGATTATGGGAGTGAGACACTGCGCCCCGCCTTCCCTGCCCTTTTACTTTGACATTTGCACTATAATAATAATTATTATTACCCTTTACTTAAAGTCTTTTTCCCTTGTCTATAAAACTTCATGAGGACAAGCACCCTGTGGGTCTGGCTCACCCCTATATGTGCATCTAACACAGTCCCTGACACATAGCAAAAGGCTTAACAATTTTGCCAAACTGAAAGTGCAGTCTCGAAGAGACCTCTGCAATTTTAGGGAGGAAGAACAACTAGGAAGTTGTTACGTAATGTGCAGGATATAGATAAAGGAGACGAGAAGCTGAAGACTGACTTTTTCTTGTTCCCATCATTCTTTGCTAGTGCTGGAAGGACCATTTACTCCACCTTCCAAACTCTTAAAGAGTCTCATGGCAGTTGAATTTTCTTTATTGCATTTTTAAGGGGTCAGGGAAGAGACCTGATCAAGACAGACATACATAAGCCTTGCTAAGGCCCTTCGTGTGAGTCTAATGCTTCAGCCTGGAAGGGCCAGCAAGTGTTGGCTTGGCTCTTACCCTACCCTTTCTCTTTAGAAGACTTTCTGAATGAGGCGGCGACAGAAATGGAGACTTTTATCAAGGGTACTGGACATCAGCAAAGCCCTGGAACCAGACAAGATCTTCTGGGTGACACCTTAAGGGAATTTTGTTCTGATGCCTTAATCCAGTCCTGGCATTTTGCTGACCAACTTAAGCAGAACTTGAGAAATGATAGAGTTGGTTCTCAAAGAGCACTGCCACTAATTTTTCACACAGGTAACTGTGCCCTTGAGGTGTCAGTATCAGGGAAAGAGTACTTATCAAATTAAAATACCTGGTATTTTAGGGTTCTCCCAGATAAATAGAACCAATAAAACAAAAAGAACATATATACATATGTATTCCGTATAAAATTGAATAAAAAGAATCAGGTCATGTGATCATGGGGACTGACAAGTCCCAAAATCAGCAATTAGCCAGCTAGAGACCCAGGAGAACCAATAATGTAGTTCCCGTCCAAATTCCAGCAGGTTCAAGAACCAGGAAGAGTTTTATGTTTCATCTGAGTCCAAAGGAAAAAAAATGAAGTCCCAGTTCGAAGGCAGTCAACCAGCAAGGGTTCCTCTTACTTAGTCTTTTGCTCCATTCAGGCCTTCAACTGATTGGATGATGCCCATCCCCATTGGGGAGGGCAATCTGCTGGACTCAGTCCACCAATCCACATGTTCACGTCCTCCAGAAACACCCTCTCACACACACTCAGAATGTTTGACCACATATATGGGCATCCTGTGGCCCAGTCGAGTTGTCACATAAAATTAACCACCATAGGCCAGGTGGCTCGCACTTGTAATCCCAGCACTTTTGGAGACCAAGGCAGGGGGACTGCTTGATCCCAGGGAGCTCGAGACCAGCCTGGCAACATAGGAGCACCACGTCTGAACAAAAGGAAGAAAAAAAAATTAGGCATTACCATCACACTGGGGATTAAGTAAAAATATATACATGCATACATAAAAATAAAAATAATAAATAAAAAATTAGCCAGGCATGGTGTAGTCCTAGCTACATAGAGGCTGAGGTAGGAGGGCCAGTTGAGCCTGGGAGGCTGCCGAGCTGTGACAGCGCCACTGCACTCCAGCCTGGGTGACAGAGTGAGACCCTATCTCGAACAAAAACAGAACACCACACCTGGGTTCTAGTCCTGGTTACACGGAGATCTAGTTTATTCCTTAGGAAACTTGCTTTATCATTCTGGGTCTGTGTCTGGCTTTAAAAATGAGGCTAAATGCACCTGCCCTATTCAGCCCATCAAGCTACTGATGAGTTCAAATAACATTTTGTACACAAAATCCCCTGGTAGGTATAAGGCATTCAATGTTTGCTGGCACCATCACAGCACCGTGTCTGGGAACACACTAGCAGTGGATGCTTTAGAACGCCCACTGAGGGTGGCTGCCGATTCTGAAAAATGGAAGCCCCCTAGAACTGGATGATTAGAGAATTTTGATACCCAGGGTGCCCACATTTCTACCTACATATGTAATTATTTGGGTGACCCATTTACAGTAAATCTCATTGCAACAAAGCCAGCCTAATGGGGAGAAAAGCACAAAGCATGAAACCATGGCCATTTGCTGAGCAAAGCTAGAGCACGGATACTCATCACTTCATTAGAAAGCACACATTTGGGTAGAGTTACCATAAAAGCTTCCAATGTATGAAATGAGTTCGTCAGTTTACCAAGATCCCTTTGTTCTGTTTATAATGATCCCAGCTTGAGGGAATTCTCCAAGTCTGAATTTAGCTCATTCATGATAAAGTGCCCAATCTCAGAAGCCCCATCAAGCATGGCCTAAAAATGACATAAAGTTATGCCAGTGCTCTAGGAGTTCAAAATTCCAAGGGAATGAGGCTCAGCATGAGTGACAAAAACATCTCTGCCCCAAGGAAATCATCAGGTCTGCCATCACCTGTGCCAGGTCTGCCCAAATAATACGGCCTCAAATTGACAGACACAGGATTCCAAGGAAGCACAACTCTCTCATCTTTGGCTTGCTCTAACGGAAAGAATAAAACTAAATGGAGCCGTCTGTTGTTTTAAGCTTCCCCTGCCAGTTGGCATCCTGATCTTGACAGGGATTAGAAATTCATGGCTCTCTACTCAATGGATGCCAACAATCCCTGCATGACCTTGATTGACCAGCTTGGCAGTGAGATGCTGAAAGGGAGAAAATCCCCCAAAATATAAAAAGGTGATACCTTATCTTTCTTTTATTTTCTTGGAAGAATTTAATTTTTAATTCTAAATTTTAATTCTAAATTGGAGGCACAGCTTGGGTTTAGGAAAATCTATATAAAATTCTGAAAAGAAAAGTTAAGAAATAACATGAAGTGAAGAAGGAATGTCTCAGGCTTTGGTAGAAGCGGTTTCCTATTTATCTGATTAGGCTATGTGAACCTCGAATACCAGTTTCAAAAAGGCACCTTTTTAGTTTGTACAATCTCATTGAAAAGATAAATATGAGCACTGAGTGTTTATTACCAGTAGACAAAGTAAAACAGTGTGGCCTTGTGGAAGGAAGCTTCTCCTGTGGTCATGGGGCCATCATGCTGGTATCACTTCTATGCTGGCTACAAATGTAAGCTAAGTAAGCAATTTAACTATTTCACAGCTTTGTTTCAGTATCTATACAATGAGCGTTATAATGCTCATCTAATCTGTTTCTCAAGATAGAATCAGGCTTGAAAACTGTGTGTGTGTGTTGCAGGGATGCTGGCAGCAGAGGGAGGGGGTTCAAACACTAAGAGGACTATGTAGATTTCAGTGGTGGGTATTGCACTGTCACAATTCAGATCTATTATTAAGACAGAAAAGGCCCCTATAGGTGAGGCAGCAATCCGATGTCAGTATAGAAATTTTGGTCCCTGTTAGGTAGGAAGGTCGAATTCTAAATGTTCACAAAATTGGGATGAAGAATGAAGCAGCTCACTTCCAAGATGGCACCCAATGATTTTGTTCTCGGATATTCACATCCTCATGTAGCGTCTGCTCACTCTGACTAGAGTTGATCTATGTAACCAGTAAGATGGTGTAGATATGATGGTGTGTAATTTCCAAGACTCCTCATAAAAGATATTACTGTTTCCAGCATGATCCCTCTTGGATCACTCAGTCTGAGGGAAGCCAGCTGCCATGTTGTGAGGATGCTCAAGCAGGTCTATGTGGAGGTCTACATGCTGAGAACTATACCTTTTGCCAACAGCTACCACCATGATGCCAACCAAATGAGAGAGCTACCTGGAAGTAGATCTTCCAGCCTCAGTCAGGCCTTCAGATGATGGCAACCCTCACTGATATCTTGACTGTAACCTCTGACAACCCTGAGCCAGAACAATGCAGCTAAGCCATCCTGGATTCTTGACCTATAAACTGTGATAGATAATAAGTGTATATAATTATCTTAAGTCACTACATTTTGGGATAATTTGCTAAGACAGATTTAGTAATGGATAATATGAGCAGTGAAGTATTTCTACAGAGTAGGCAGTAAGAACCCAAAGTCCTGAAATAAAGACAATGTTCAGTTTAGTCCAGTTTCCATGCTGACTTTAGCTCTTTAATTGGACAATATATTTTGGGAAGTAGCAAGATAGAGGAACATTGAACATATAGGTTCCAGATGTTTCTACAATTGGGGCAATAGTATTGAAACGTCTAAGCTTTGATTACCTTTTTCTGAAATAGAAGAATGTCTGGTATACTGGTCGTATTAGTTTGCTAGGGCTGCCATAACAAACAGCCACTGACTGGGTAGGTTTAACAACAGGAATTTATTTCCTCACGGTTCCAGATGCTAGAAGTCCAAGATCAAGGGGTCAGCAGGATTGGTTTCTCCTGAGGCCTCTCTCCTTGGCTTGTGGGTGGCCATCTGCTCCCTGAGTCTTCACATAGTTTTCCTCCTATGTCTGTGCCCTCATCTCTTTTAGCAACACCAGTCATATTGAATCAGAGCCTGTTCCAATGAATTGATTTACCCTTAATTAACTCTTTTAAAACCTAATTGTAAATACAGTCACATTCTGAAATACTGGGGTTAAGACTTTAACATGAATTTTGGGAAAGACCATAGCATTGGTCAACATGTCAGTCTATATTATTCCATCATAATACACCACCAGCCCTATATTTTTCCTTCCTTCCTTCCCTCCTTCATCCCTCCCTCCCTCCTTCATCCCTCCCTCCCCCTTCCTCCCTTTCTCCTTTCCCTCTTTCCTCTCTCCCTCCCTTACCTCTTTCTCTTTCCCTTCCTTCCCTCCTTCCTTCTTCCCTCCCTCCCTCCTTCCTTGTTCCCTCCCTCCGTCCTTCCTTCCTTCCTCCCTCTCCCTCCCTTCCTTCCTTCCTACCTTCCTTCCTTCTTTCTCTCCTTCCTTTCTCCCTCCCTCACTCCCTCCTTTCCTCCTTCCTTCTGTCCCTCCTTCCCTCCTCCCTCCCTCCCTCACTCCCTCCTTTCCTCCTTCCTTCTGTCCCTCCTTCCCTGCTGCCTCCCTCCCTCCCTCCCTTTCTTCCTCCTTTCCTTCCCTCTTTCTCTCCTTCCTCCCTCTTTCCCTCACTCCTTCCTTCTTTCCTCCCTCTCTCCCTCCCTTTCACCCTTCCTTCCCTCCTTCCTTCCTTCTTCTTCCTTCTCTCCTTCTCTGTTTCCCTCCTTTCTTTCTTCCTCCCTCTTTCCTTCCTTCCTCCCTTCTTCCTTTCTTCTTCCTTCCTTCTTCCCTTCCCTCCTTCTTTCCTCCTTCCCTTCCTTTCTTTCATTTTCTTTCTTTTTTTTCTTTTTTTGAGAGATGGTCTCAATCTGTCACCCAGGCTAGAGTGTAGTGGTGCCATTAGGGCTCATTGCGGCCTCAACCTCCACAAGCTCAGGTGATCCTCCCATCTCAACCTCTGAGTAGCTGGGACCCTAGATGCACACCACCAATTCAGGCTAATTTTTGTATTTTTTGTAGAGATGGATTTTCACCATGTTGCCCAGGCTGATCTCGAACTCCTGAGCTCAAATGATCTGCCCACCTCAGCCTCCCAAAGTGCTGGGATTAAAAATGTGCGCCACCACGCCTGCCCACCAACAGCACTATTTTCTAAACTGGTCTGAAGTTACTATTTCTAGCATCTAGTAAATTTCCTAGAGAGCTGAGTGCTCCCACACCCTTAACCCACGTCACAAAGGGACATTATGCCCAAAGCAAAGTGCTATTCCCAGCCAATAGGAAGACATAATTTTCAACTATGCACCGAGGTATTTCTTAGGCATGGAATATTCTTTATCCTTAACAAAGTTTTCCTTCATTACATGCTTACAGGCATTATTTGTGACAATCCATTTTTTCTCTAATTATCCCCAAAGTGAGCTTGTCCTTCCTTGGACATAAATCAGATTCAGAATCAATCCTCTCTCTGATTCCCAACAATATCATTAATCATGATGGTCTTCTTTAAAATCCATGTTTAGATTTGTTCACTTTCATTTTTCTAAGGGATTATATATTTTCTTCCCAAATTTAAATTTAATTCAACCAGGAACACTCAGTCGAGGCTCTAGACAGCCTTGTTTAAGGGTAGAGTTATGGCCTGGCCATAACGCCTTCTGATACCATTCAACACATCCATTCTATTCTTTGCCAGTGTAGTTCTAATAACAATGACTTTAAAACAGAAAGGGGGCCTAGGTCCCCATCCCTATAGAAGTCATAAGGCTGAGTTCATCAAATATTTCAGACTCTTTGTAGTGGTGCACGCCTGTAATCCCAGCTACTTGGGAAGCTGAGGCAGGAGAATTGCTTGAACCTGGGAAGTGGAGGTTGCAGTGAGCTGAGATCATGCCATTGCATTCCAGCCTGGGCGACAAGAGTGAAACTCTGTCTCAAACAAACAAAACAAATACACAAAAACAAAACAAATATACTCACACACATACATACATATACATGTGTGTGTGTGTGTGTGTGTGTATATATTTCAGACTCTTCTTCAGACATATGGTAGCATTACACTTTCCCCTTGAGTTGGGTCGGGCATTCAGGTCTGGCCAATGGGCTGTGAAAGGAAATAATGACTTTCCCTCTGCTATGGTGACCAGCAGTATTGGGGCTAGGCAGCCTTAGTTCTGGAGCAACTATGACAAGGAATCATGAGTGAGAATTAAACCTTGGTGGTTTCAAGACATTGTGATTGGAGGGATTACTTGTTACCACAGCATAATATTGACTTATATAACGTATCCTGACTGGAACAATCCCTTTTGTCTAATGAGGCTGCTTTGCTCCAAGTGAACTTATTCCCTCCTTCCAAGGGCCACTTCTGCAAGTCAAGAGGTATTGAAGGGGGTGACTTTAAAGGATAACAAAATCTCTAAACTCCTCCTCCATGACAATAAGTACCTTATATTTGCATAATTAAGAGGGGCCAAATCCAAGCTCACTAGATCTTGAACAAAGAAGCACTGAGCACGGTGGTTGGTAGTGTCTACCTGGTCTACCCAGACACAGGAGCAAGCTACCTCGGCCTCCCCCTTCACACACCACTAGAGCCATGGTTGAGCTGGAGGAGACAAAGATTAGAAACCACTGTTTTACTGATTGCAATGACACCGTCTAGATAACTCATGAGGCTTTCTGGAATTAAGGCCTTAACTTTGGGACTCACAAATATTTCATGGTGATAATCTACTCCTCTCACCTGAAGCATCTTATGTGTAGGAAGGACAACTGGAGGGTGAAGCCCTCTGGGAGGTGCTGCAGGGAGCAGGGAAGGGTGAGCAAGCAGCCCCCAGAGTTTTGTCCTTAGCAGCTTTGCAGAGTAGAGAAGAAAGAACACAGGACTAGCAATTGCTGCCTGGTGCCTAGTTTCAATGGTGAGGGTATTACACATGCTAACGGAGTAAAATGTGATCTCCTTCCCCCTATTTTTGTTTTTTTTAATTTGAGATGGAGTCTTGCTCTGTTTTCAGGCTGGAGTGCAGTGGCGTGATCTCAGCTCACTGCAACCTCCGCCTCCTGGGTTCAAGAGATTCTTCTGCCTCAACCTCCTGAGTAGCTGGGACTACAGGCGTCTGCCACCACGCCCAGCTAATTTTTGTATTTTTAGTAGAGATAGGTTTTCACCATGTTGGCCAAGATGGTCTTAATCTCTTGACCTCAGGTGATCTGCCTGCCTTAGCCTCCCAAAGTGCTGATATTATAGGCATGAGCCACCGCGCCCGGCCTTCTTTCCCCAAATATTTTAAGAAAGGTAGCATAGTGTGGTGGTTAAAAGCACAAGTTCTAGACTGTTGGCTTTCAAATCCTAATTCCACCACTAACTGGCTATGTGACTTTGGGCAAGTTAGGATGAAGTAGGAGGTTAGAATGAACTAGCACATAGGAAGCATAGGAATGCTGGCACAGAGCGAGTGCCACGTCAAAGCGTTTATGGGAACGGCAATGTCTGCGTTTCAACAGCCACAAGGACACTGTCTGCATATAAAATTGACCTATTTGGGACCTTTGCCTTTAGGGGCAAAAAAGGGAGTTCTCATAGAATACTTCATAGGCATGGTTCTTGGAGTGACACACATGCTATTTGATCATAAAGATTCCAGAGTTAGGCAAGTCAGCTGAGTCCCTGTCTGTTGGTAGGAGCTGAAGCTGGAGCTACAAGCTGGCTGTTTCTCCCCAGGCTGTTGCTTGATTGAAGAGGCTTTCAGCCTTTTTTTCGGAATCTGAACATGTTGGGGGATTGTGTGGTTTTGTTTTCAGGCTTTCCTTAGCAGCTGTGTAGAAAATCCTTTTTAATGGGAGTAAATGTGGCTGTGACCAAACCACCCCGCATCTCTTGGCCAGTGCACAAGCACCCTGGGTGGTCTCTGCAGTGGCCAGCAGCCACTGTGGAAGAGGACTGGAGCAAGAACTTGGCCCTGGCCCTGGCCCTGACTCCTGTGCTCTGGTTTGGCTGGTTTAGCCCTGGACCTGCCCAGTGGCCATGTCTGGAATGGAGGTTAACAGGCAAGAACAACTTCAGGTCAGGCTGATCCTAGGAGGTTCAACCAGCCCCAGGCTAGACCCCTAAGGGAAGATCAGGGTGAGCTTTAAAGCACAAATTCTACTCTTTTGTGCTTGGAAAGTTGAAAACAAACCACTGTGGTCCTGGGTTCAATCCATGGCTTCCCCACTTACCTAATCTTGGACATAATGTTTAACTTCCCCAAGCCATTACTCTCATGTGTAGATAGGATGGATGTGATATTAAGACTTACCTCCAAAGAATTGTTTCAGGGGTGAGCAGACATATGGCACTGGAATTAGCGTGTATACAGGAAGTGCTGGACAAATGTTAGTTAGCACTGTAATCCTAACTACCCACCCCGCCCCTGACCCACTGCAATAGTATCCTGTCAACACCTGTTCATGCTATTACTTCTCCTGTCTAGCAATGTCTTCTTCCTCTCCACGGTACAAATGCAACTCCTGCTCATGATCAGTGCTCACATCAGGGCAGTGGCAGGGAAAGGGCCCATCCCGGAACCACCTGGAAAGAGTTTGTATTTGTTTGCTCCGGCTGCCATGGCAAAGAACCGCGAACTGGCTCCTCGGGCCAGACAAGAGAAGGCAGAGAAGGGAATGAAGGATGGAAAGAAAAACCAAATCTGGATTCCAGGGAAACCTTGTTGGCCTGAAATCTTCTCCACATCAGCTGCTAGGCAGAGCTGCCTGCTGACTGAGCCCCAGCTGCCATCCACGTTCAAAGGCCCCTGCTTACTCTCATGGAGCGCAAACTGAGAATGCTGGGACATTCCTAGGGGGCTGAAGTGGCCTTTTTTTCTTTATTTTTATTTCTATTTTTTGCTGTTTTGACACAGAGTCTTACTCTGTCACCCAGACTGGAGTGCAGTGGCATGATTTTGGCAGCTCACTGCAACCTCCACCTCCTGGGCTCAAGTGATTCTCCTGCCTCAGCCTCCTGACTACCTGGGACTACAGGCATGCACCACCATGCCCAGCTAGTTTTTGTATTTTCAGTAGAGACAGGGTTTCACCAGGTTGCCCAGGCTGATCTTGAATTCCTGAGCTTAAGCAATTTGCCTGCCTCAGCCTCCCAAAAGTGCTGGGATTACAGGTGTGAGCCACTGCACCCTGCTGAAGTAGCCTTTTTTTCTGACATCGAACATGGCACTTCCAACCCTCACTTTCAGGGAAGTCTTCCTTGGCCAGTCCTCAGGCAGCAGAGCGCTGCATTCAGACTGCAGTCTGCGGAGACTGTAGGGGGGTGATCCCATAAGCAACAAGGCAGGAGCAAATTATTTTTATTTCCATATAAATAATGAAGAAGAAAGTAACTAGAAATAGAACTGTAGTAGTTATGAGCTATTCATATGTGATCTTAGTTAATTCTTTTACCAATGCCTCTCAGGTTGGAAGTGTGAACCTGGGGTAACAGTGTGAAATGAATGACACTAAGACAAGATGCTCTAAGCCCTCTGTCACGCCCGCATAAGGGCTGCTGGAGGGTGCCTCGGCTGTTCGGCAGTGCCAGCGCTGGGAAAGTACCTGCTGTTTAGCCAGCTAGGGAAGGAGACGTTCAAAATAGCTGAGATGTCTCCTTCCCCAGAGAAGTTAGGAGAAAACTCAGCTTCTCCAAGCTCTTGTGGTAAGGCCTGACGGCTGTCAGATTGACCTGCAGCATCCGGGGGCTTAACTGTCTCTATGAGATGCTGTGCTTCAGTGGTTACGTTCCACGTCTACTCTTATGTTCTGCTTCTGCACCTGGTTCCTTTTTTCTCAGAAAAAAGATAATCAGTAATAGTAATATAAATCTTAATGTTGTAGTTCTTTTTGATAAGTATGGAAGAAGTGCTGATGCATTATGCTCCTTACCTCACTTCAGGTGCCAGAAATTCCTGAGCCCCTACCTGAAAGACATGTGAGGTAATTGACCCTATCACTGCCATGCTCTATCTACCCTGCCCCCAGTCTCTGACCACCAAGACCACGCCCTACCTACTCTGCCCACAGATTTACAACTCAATAAAAGTGAGAGCGTCCCAGCACTGGGTATACTGCTGGTCTCCGCGATTTGGGTAGCAGTGGACCCCTGAGCCCAAACTCTCTTTTCTCTGTCTCTGTGTCTTATGTCTTTTATTTCTACAATTTCTCACCTCCGCACCAGCCGGAGCGGGGAGGCTCACAGATCCCTGTGGGGCTGGACCCCATAGGAGACCATGGTGTGAACCCAGAAAATCTCAGACAGATCTCAGTTAATTTAGAAAGTTTATTTTGCCAAGGTTAAGGACATGCCCCTGATCCAGCCTCAGGAAGTCCTGATGACATGTGCCCAAGGTGGTTGGGGCACAGCTGAGTTTTGTACATTTTAGAGAGACAAGAGACATCAATCAATATATGTAAGAAGTACATTGGGGCCTAGCAGTAGCTCATGCCTGTAATCCTAGCACTTTGGGAGGCTGAGGCGGGTGCATCATGAGTTCAGGAGATCGAGACCATCTTGGCCAACATGGTGAAACCCCATCTCTACTAAAATACAAAAAACTAGCTGAGCGTAGTGACGCACACCTGTAGTCCCAGCTACTCAGGAGGCTGAGGCAGGGGAATGGCTTGAACCCAGGAGGTGGAGGTTGCAGTGAGCTGAGATCGTTCCACTGCACTACAGCCTGGTGACAGAGCAATACTTCGTCTTAAAAAAAAAAAGGACATTGGTTCTGTCTGGAAAGGCAGGACAACTTGAAGCAAAGGCAGGAAGACTTGAAGCAGGGAGGGGGCTTCCAGGTCACAGCTAGGTGAGGCACAAATGGCTGTGTTCTTTTGAGTTTCTGATTCGCCTTTCCAAAGGAGGCAGTCAGATATGCATCTGTGTCAGCGTGTACAGGGGTGACTTTGAATAGAATGGGAGGCAGGTTGGTCCTAAGGAGTTCCCAGCTTGACTTTTCCCTTTAACTTAGAGATTTGGGGGCCCTAAGATTTTTTTCCTTTCACAGTGAGAAACCAGCCATTCACATGCTATCCATGGCTCTTGGGGTATGTGGGGTGTGTGTGTGGGGTGTGTGTGTGTGTGTGTGTGTGTGGTGTGTGTGTGATGTGTGTGTGTGTGTGATGTGTGTGTGCGGGGGGTCTGTGTGTTTAAGGGATAGAAACTGAAGCATGTTTGTGATGAGCATTAGTTCTGATTCTTATGTGATGAATCAGATAATGAATCACATATATGCTGTGAGTATTAGTTCTGATTCTTGCTTTCAGCTACATAAATGTTTATGGTGGTCTTGCTCTGTGTAGGCTATGCTTCCAGAATTAGCAGTCTAAAATACAGAATTTTCTGCATGATTTGGCCCCTTTGTTTGTTTTTATTGGGGGTCTGGCTGAACCAAGAGGTCAGAAATTCTGCCCTTCATCCCCACTACTTGGCGTTCTGGTTTCGGCTGATGGATACTATTAGTTTTTCTATGCTGGTTGTGTTTGGATGAAGCCCCTGGTTAGTGCACACCTGTGACTGTGCTGTCTTGCCCAGTTTCGGGTTTGTCCTGCACCGTAGTGTCAGCAGCTGCTACAGGGCAAGTGCAGCCTCTTCTTGTGCTGAGTGAGAGGGTTTTATAAATTCATACCCTCTCAGGGGTAAAATACAGAATGTAAAGACTCCTCCTGAGGGTCACTCCATTACCCACAGGGTGGGGTCCAAACTTCTTACAGCATTCAGGAGACTTTCATGATCTGACCACAGCCTCCTAGTTCAGCATCATCCACCACCACTGCCTCCTGTGAACTACAAACGCTGGGGCATCACATTCCTCCCTTCAAGGAGCTCAGAGCTGGTGTGGACGGAGCCCCAGAGTGCCTTACAGATCCAGTAACAACAGCAGGCTCCCCTAAAAGAGCCACTCATGTACTCAGAGACACCTGTGGGGGTGGCGGAATGCTGGGCAGTGCAGCTGGCTTGCAGGTCGGATGCTCTTGCTCCACACCCATCCTTCTTGTCCTCGTCCATCGCCTGCTTCCTTTCTCAAAAAGGGCCCACCCCTCCTCCCTGCCCACCCGCCTGCGCCGCAGCAGGCACAGGTCTCCTTTGGGAGGCGAAGATGTCTCTCAGTGACACACCACACAGTGTGTCCACCCGAACAGGTCCTCATGTCCCCGCAGCCCAGTGACCGCACACTCCTGCCCTCCGCAGGCCTCCACTGGTGCAGACTGGCCAGGTTTGGGTGGAGTGGGAGAGAGAGCCCACGAATGGGGATATCCACAAGATGCGGGTTGAGTGTGGCAGGGCCCCTGGCCTCCAGTTTTGTTTTGTATATTTTTTTGGAGGGGAAGATGCTGATTCTCAGCTTCCCAGTAACCAGAGGACTTTTTCCATGTATTCACAGAGGGTCCATCTGTCAGCCACAGACTAAAATTACAAATTCCACAAGACTGTTGTCTAAGCCAGAATGACATTTTATTAAATTTTTTAAATTTAAACTTAAATTCTTACTTTTTATTTACTTTTCCCCCACACTATGCTGATATAGAGAATGACAGTTTGTTACTTTATGCTGGATATTAGTTATGAGTGATATTAGTTAAGGTAACTTTGGCCACTGTAACAAATAATCCAGAAATTTTTTTCTTCCTTTTTTTCCTGTGTACTGCAGTTAATGTTGCTTCTGCCCTGTGTGCAGTGTTCCTGCTCCCTCCAAGCAGTGACTCAGGAATCCACACACATTCCACCTTGCGGCTCCCCAGCCTCTGCCTGTGGCTTCCAACATCACCCCAGGGACCGTCCCCAAGCCAGACAGCCAGAGGGGAAAGAGCAGGAGAGATGGCGGGGAGGGTTTTAGGCCCCATATCAGTTGCTCGGGCTGCTGTATTAAACTGCCACCAGTGCACTTGGGTGGCTTAAAATAACAAAAGTGTACTCGCTCACAGTTCTGGAAGCCAGAAGTCCAAGTTGCTTCCTCCTGGAAGTTCTAAGGAGGAGTCCATCCCAGGCCTGGGGGCCGCTGGCCATCCTTGGCACTCCTTGGCTCTTGCCTCTGTCTTGGTCTTAGCATGGCCCTCTCCCCTGTGTCTCTGTGTCTTCTTCTCCTTTGCTGTCTAAGGACACCTGTCATTGGCTTTAGGGCTCACCCAAATCCAGGATGTCATCTCGAGATCCTTACCTTAATTATACCTGCAAAGGTCCTTATTCCAAATGAGGTCATCTGCTGAGGCTCTGGTGGACATGAATTTTGAAGGGAACGTGATTCAACCTGCTACATGGGGCACAGCTGATGATGGTACAGCTCTTATGCCTACTTTCCATGGGCCAGAAATGGCCATACCTAACTCTAGGACACACTGGAAAATGCCACCCAGCTGTGCCCAGAAGGATGAAGAAGCCAGTTTAGGGAAGAGCTGCCTGGCTCTGCCACATGGGAGGGAGTTCTTGTCCAGGCCAGGAAGCTCGGGCCTCCAGAGGGAGGAGTGATTCTTTCCTAGGCAGAACTGGATGTATACTGACAACATCTGATATCCGTTCCCCTTTGTCGGTGGCAAGCACTGACTGCTCTGCCTGCAGCCATTTTCTATGAGATACAGAACTTCAAGGTCGGTTCCGCATGCTTGATGTGTGCTGACATAGCCGGTTCCACCACTTGCCCTTTGGGTGAGATTGGGAAGGCTTCCTGACCCCTGCTAGGCAATCCCCCCCACTAACTTGTTATACCTCATTCCTGATGCTCCCTTCCAGGTGTCAGCAAGCTCCCGGTGACCTCTCCTGCCACCTTACTCCCTTGGAAAGGGGTGAGATCCTGCCAGGTTGGTGATTTTGGAAGACAGACCGCAACTTCTTCCTCTTTGCTTTCCCTTAGGTTCTAGTTTCCAACAAGGAATGCAAGTTATGCTCTGCTCCTCCAGCTGGGTGGGCAAGCCTGCCTGATTTGGGGGTTCAAAATTAGGAAGCTCACTTACCTGCAAATATAAGCCAGATTTATTTTCCAGTATCAGCGTAATAAAGGTAATAGTTTTGACCCTAAACGGCTGTACTGTTTTGTCTTATTTCTCATTTAGTTTAGCTGAGCAGAGATGTGTTATTTGTTGAGAGTTAAAAGTCCCTAACTCCTCTGTTATACTCCTTTTAACTTCCTTCTTCACTTAATTAAATTCATACTTATTTTTAAGGGCCTTGCACAGTACCTGAAACATAGTAGGTGTTCATGTTTGTTGAATGAATGAATGAAAACTGGGAAAATTATATATATATTTGTAGAGGTTTTATATATATATGTAACACCTCTACAAAAACCTGCAAAAATATGACACTATAAACTCCTAATTTTCTGGACTATAATTTAGCAATATTTATCAAGAACCTGAAAAATGTTTATATTTCAATTTGGGAATTCTACTTCTAGGAATTTATACTAAGTAAATACAATAGATACATGCCAAGAGTTATGTTCAGGATCTTGGCCACATTATTATTTAAAATAGTAAGTATTTCTTATCAATCGTATGTCATTGTTACAAACAACAGAAACTCAGTCCAGGTATTTTAAGTTAAAAAGAGAAAGGGAGAATTTATTAAAGGACACTAGATAGCTCACAGAATCTCCAGGAAATCAGTCCTGGAGGCCAGAATCAACACAGGTTCAAACTGCAGCATATCTATTGAAGAAACCTGCTGCTGCCCCAGGAGCAAACACCACAGCTGATTCCGCCAGCATTACAGCACCTGAATGGCGGGTTCTGGACCTGACGGAGCAGCCACCCCTGCCCCATCCTCACAGGACTGGAGGCCTTTAGACCTCTGCTTCTTCACACTATCTTCCCGTTCAAATTTGGGTAGAATCATCTCATTAGTAAAGACTAGGCCATGTGACCACATTCTAGCTGCAAGGGAGCCAGGGAAAGTGAGTCTTACTGCCGTCTTTCTTCGTGGGAGGATGGAGGTTCTATTTCATTGGGTGAGGGAGTCTCCAAACATAGGAAAAGGGTTCAGAAACAAAGTATACAAAGTTGCCTATAAGAATGACAAACACCCACTACAGTATCCAAACCTCAGAAGATTGCTAAGTAAATGACACTGATGGCACATTCAAAGGATGCAATACTACAGGAGTCTACAGAATTCATGCTTTAGAAGACATGACGACCTGAGGAAATGATCATGATATATTAAATTTTTAAAAATTGAATTATAAAATAGTATGATCCCAGATATATAGATTTTGAGATGGAGTCTCACTGTGTCACCCAGGCTGGAGTGCAATGGCTCACTGCAACCTCTGCTTCCCGGGTTCAAGCAATTCTCAGACCACAGCCTCCTGAGTAGCTGGGATTACAGGTGTGCACCACCACACCCAGTGAATTTTTGTATTTTTAGTAGAGACAGGGTTTCACCATGTTGGCCAGGCTGGTCTTAAACTCCTGACCTCAGGTGATCTACCTGCCTTGGCCTCCCAAAGTGCTGGAATTACAGGCGTGAGCCACCATGCCTGACCTCAGATGTCTTAAAAAATTCTGTGTATATAAGAAATGGAATTACAATAGACAGCAGAACGTTCATAGAAGGATTCTGGGTGGAGTGATGTTTTTCTATTGTATACTTTTCTAGGATTTCCAAATGTTCTAAATGTACATGTATTTTTATAATTAGAAAACAAATATGTAAAGATTTTTAAGAGACTACAAGTGAGCAAAACAGAAACGTTAAGCGAAATGTCTTAATAACAAGCTCTTCAGGAACACATCTGCACTGCACTTGAAGGAAGAAATTGACAGTAGATCACTTTATTAAAACCTCAGACTTCACTCCAGATCTGTGAGAGCTTAGGTGACATGGTCAAAGTAACTTAGACTTTCCTTCATTTTCCATAACTACTGTCTTGTCAACCTCACTTGGGGGGTATCTTACATAGGAATAGGCCTGAGTGACAAGACAGGCTTGGAGGCACCATTCTGCACCTTCTCTACCTCGGGAAGCATGAAGGCAGGGACACAGTGACTGTAAATAGCCTGCATGGCCTTGGTGGGGTGGGCAGCAGGGCTGGTTTTAGTGCCACGGTTTGGCTGTGGAATGGTGGCACCATCCAAGTGGAATGCAGATGGAAAGAAACTAATTGGTCCAAGATATTTTTCAACTAGGGAGATGTTGGTGTGAGAAAGAAAAATATCAAGCCTCCAGGAGCTTAAAAGACAGGAAAAAAACTTGTGACAACTAAAAGTGTTTTTAAAAAACAGCTAAAAGCAAACATGGGGCAAAACTCAAAATTAGCATAAGAATATGCAGCCAGGCCAGTCGCGGTGGCTCAAGCCTGTAATCCCAGCACTTTGGGAGGCCGAGGTGGGTGAATCACCTGAGGTCAGGAGTTTGAGACCAGCCTAGCCAACACAGTGAAACCCCGTCTTTACTGAAAATACAGAAATGGTGGTGGGTGCCTGTAATCCCAGCCACTCGGGAGAATCCCAGCCACTTGGGAGGCTGAGGCAGGAGAATCGCTTGAACCCAGGAGGTGGAGGTTGCAGTGAACTGAGATCACGCAACTCCACTCCAGCTTGGGTGACAGAGCAAGACTCTGTCTGAAAAAATAAAAAGAATATGCTGCCAAAGGTTACTGCTGGCACTGAAGAGAAGGAGGAAAGAAGATTTGTTGAGAATCACCAACATGCCAGACAGCGGACTTAGGGTTTTAGGGCATATTTATTTCCTTTCAGCAGGTTAATTACTCTGAAGGGGGTCCCAATGCAACTAAGGTCAAGGGCCTAAGGGATTCAGGCACAATTTTCCTTTCTAAGGACTTCCAAATTGTCACCAATAAAATTACTCATTTTTGTAAACCACATAAAGGCGTGAGAGCTCCAGGAGTAAGTTAAAAAGTTCTGTTCACTTTGATCAGAGGTGCTTATTAAAATGCCAATTCCCGGGCACACTGAATCTACAGAATTCTCTGGGGAGGGTCTGGGGACCTGCTTTGTAAATACGCACTCCTGGCTGAGTTGTAAACACAATCACATTTGAGAGCCGTCTGACCTGCTGCCTTCCCCCAGGTCTGTCCAAGGTCTGAGCAAAGGTGCCAACTTAGACTTTGGTCCTGGGGCTGGCTCTGCCACTCAGGCATGTGACCTTGAGCCCTGGCTCTGCTTCTTTGTGCCATCAGATGGGGTAATAATACCCTGTCCTTTCCTGCAAGGCGGCCGGGAAGACAAAATGAGATAATAGAGATAACAGAAATGAAGGCGTGTTGAAAGTAAACTGATCTCTGCAAATGTGAGGTAGCAGGGCCAATTGGATAACTTCATCAGCTTGGGAGGTTCTGAGGTCAGTGTTTTGGGGGCAGGTCAGGTAAAATTGTGGGAGAAGTAGGAAAGGCCTCCGAGTCAGGAAGCCAGGGTGTGAGAGGGTGTGGCCACAAGCTGTCCTTGCTTTGACAAGCTACAGCCAGCCCAGGAAGGGCAAACGGTCCTCCTGGAGAGGCTGGATGGCATCTTTGTATGGTTTCACTGGGGTGAAACTGCCAAGAGTTCCTGTGGCCTGTTTTGGGGTTGGCCCAGCACCACCTTCCTGGCAAGAGGTAGCATGGGTGTCTGCAAGGCTGAGGTTGGCTCCTACTGTGGCAAATTCCAATCCTGAGGGCCAAGCTTGGTTGGTCTGGCAGTTTGCTGGAGAGAAGAGTGTCTGACTTCGGGGTGGCCTTGCTGGGCTTTGGTCAAAGCTGGGGCTGTGCAGATGTGGCTGAGCCATAGTGCAGGGCAAAGGGAGGGGAAAGAGCAGACAGATGCCCGGCCCCAAGCAAGAGCCCCAGAGGCCTTGCCCTGGCCCAGGCAGGCCAGAGCCCTCCAGGAGCCCCTTCCTCTATGAAACCCTCCACCACCACCCCAAACGATGGCAAAGTAGCCTCTGGTATCCATCCGTTCATTCAGTCATTGCCCACCACTTACCAGTCAGAGACCCCAGGCCAGGCTCTAGAAGACCACAGAGGACAGCACACCATTCCTCCTTCCAGAGGAAAGATGTGTATTGCTTATAGTTTAGTGGTTCTTGCCCTTGCGTTTGTATGGAAATCCCTGGAGAGCATGTTTAAAAGGCTGATTCAGTTGGGCACAGTGGCTCATGCCTGTAATCCCAGCACTTTGGGAGGCCGAGGTGGGCGGATCATTTGAAGTCAGGAGTTCGAGACCAGCCTGGCCAACATGGCAAAACCCAGTCTCTACTGAAAATACAAACATGAGCCGGGCATGGTGGGTCACAACTATAATCCCAGCTACTCTGGAGGCTCAGGCATAAGAATCACTTGAACCCAGGAGGTGGAGGCTGCAGTGAGCTGAGATCACGCCACTGCACTCCAGGCTGGGCAACAGAGTAAGACTCTGTCCCAAGAAAAATAAAAGCTGATTCCTGAGCCCTCCTTTGGGAGCTTCTGATTCAGCAGGGAGAAACACCGCTCTGGCCTCAAACCCTTTGGAGAAGAACTTGGTGGGATGCAGCCTCTGAGAATTTCCGTGCTTCAACGGTGACCACCCGGGATGTCAGCTTTGGAGCGGGGAGGAGAGGGTGCCCCCTGATGAACGAGTGGGGTTACTGGGAGTGGGAGAGGCACTTTCTCTGAGTGAGGTTACCCACTTTCCTCCAGGACAGCTGCTTTGCCACCAGCCTGCTACCTTCCTGGATGTGCTGGTTTTCAGCGCCCAGCGAGGTTAGATGTTTTGCCTGGCGGGACAGCTCACTCAGGCTGGAGTTCCCATGCTCTAATTGTCAGCAGCTGGCTCTGGCATGTGCCTTTTTGAGATTTTTTTCTGGACATCTTGCCCTTTATTTTTTCATCTGGTTTCTGGCAAACTGTGAGTCTAAGTAACTTTGTAATTCCCACCATTCCAGAATTTCATATCTCTTTTCAAACTCAGGAAGCTATCGTAATTAACCCTACTTACTCTCCAAACAATTTTAACTCAGAATCCAGGGCACAATGAAATCAGGACTCTATTTTCCCAGCAAGTTTTAAAATTCTGTATTAAAACTAGAAGAGTTATTTTAAAGGAAAATAATCAAGAGTTTTAAAAACTTTAGTCTGGAGGAAAATATATTTGTTCTGGAGTCTTGTGTCCAGAATACATTTATTTTATTTTATTTTATTTTATTTTATTTTATTTTATTTTGAGATGGAGCCTCTCTGTCACCCAGACTAGAGTGCAGAGGTGCGATCTCAGCTCATTGCAACTTCCGCCTCCCAGGTTCAAGCGATTCTCCTGTCTCAGCCTCCCGAGTAGCTGGGATTACAGGTGCCCACCACCACACCTGGCTACTTTCGTATTTTCAGTAGAGATAGCGTTTTGCCATGTTGGGCAGGCTGGTCTCGAAATCCTGACCTCAAGTGATCCAACCACCTCGGCCTCCCAAAGTGCTAGGATTACAGGCTGAACACATTTAGATAAAAATTTTTGCTGTGCCTGAGGCAAGGGGTCTCCAAGGATCTCAGTTCCAATTATTTTAAAAAGTTTTTCAGATACTTTTTAAAAAACCGGTAGTTTCTGAAAATAAGAAAAAGCAAAAATAGAATAGAAAAAAAGTGAAGCTTTTCAAATTCTAGAAAGTTTCAAACGGCTTGTTGTATCCTTGGAAAAACAGCTCTGGCGTTGATTGCACTGGCCTGGAAAGGACTCGGGGAAGAAAAGAGTCATTCTATGCCTTGGGCTCTGGACTCTGGGCGCTGCCATCGGACTTCATGGGCTTCCTCAGATGCCACCCATTGTCTCAGGCAAACTTCCTAATTTCTGGAATGCTCAGTCTCCTGACTTGTAAAATGGTGATATGATGACCATTTTGTAGGTTCATTAATGAAGATTAAATGATATAATCTATGTAAAGAGTTTAGCAAAGTACATGACACAGAGATGTATCAAATAAATGCCCCCAATCATCATCAACACCATCTTCATCTTCACCATCTTCATCGTTGTCATCATCTCTCAATGCAATGGAGGAAGAGGAAAGCATCTCAAAAAAAAAATCCCCTCTACAATATATTTCATTCATTTATTCGATCATGAATTCGATGATTGTACCGGTGCAGACGAGTGCCAGGTACCCAGGGTAAATGAGCACAGTCCCTGTCCTCTCACTGCTGACAGACTGGCAGTGAAATCTACACCTGCACATCCTCTGCTTCCTCACCGTACTTTCTTTTTTTTTTTCTCTTGAGACGAAGTCTTGCTCTGTCACCCAGGCTGGAGTGCATTGGCACAATCTTGGCTCAGTACAACCTCCACCTCCCGGATTCAAGCAATTCTCCTGCCTCAGCCTCCTGAGTAGCTGGGATTACAGGCATGTGCCACCATGCCTGGCTATCCTCATAGTACTTTCTTGATTCCACTCAGATATCTGTACCACACTTTGCTGTGTGCAGCTGGTGTTTATATACTGACTACAGTTCCTCTGGGAGAGAAGGTGAAAGGTCTAAGGCTGAGCATCCACTGCAGACTGTCTGTGGAGTTAACATTATGTAATTGAAAAAGCAAACCTGATGCACTTCCAGACATTCACCCAAAAAAATTGAAAACAGGGATTCAAACAGTTATTTGTACACCTATGTTCATAGCAGCATTATTTACAATGGCCCAAAGGTGGAAGCAACCCAACTGACCCATGACTGATAAATAGATAAACAAAATGTGGTCTATGCATACAACGGAGTCCGGTGTGATGGCACGTGCCTGTAATCTCAGCACTTTGGGAGGCCAAGGTGGGAGGATGGCTTGAGCTCAGGGGTTTGAGACCAGCCTGGGCAACAAAGTGAGACCTCATATCATATATATATATATATATATATATATATATATATATAATTCATACAGTGGAATATTATTTAGCTTCAAAAAGGAAGGAAATTCCGACACATGCTACAACATGGATGAACCATGAAAACATTATCCCAAGTGCAATAAACCAGTCACAAAAGGACAAATACCGTGATTCCACTTACATGGCATAACTAGAGTAGTCAAATTCATAGAGACAGAAAGCAGAATGGTGGCTGCCAGGGGCTGTGGGGAGGGGAAATGAAAAGTTTTTGTTTAATGGGTAGAGTTTCAGTTCGGAAGCTAAAAAAAATCTTGAAATGGATAGTGGTTTTGGTTGCATAACAACGCGAATGTATTTAATGCCACGGAATTGTACACTTAAAATGATTAAAATGGAAAATTATGTATATTTTATTCCAAAAAAAGAAAAGCAAAAAAGGAAATAGCTTAGGCATTTTTGAAAGTGTCTTTCTATGTTCAGCCCAAACCAGCATCTTGTCACAGCAATGCTTGAGGTTTAAATGTCGAGGCCTTGGAGAAACAGATTGTTATGGAGGAGAAGAGAATGTAGACAAATGAGAACCCACTTCAGCTACTTCCTGGAGACATGGATGACAGGCTGCAATGTCCATTCACAGAAAACAGAAAAAGATGTGAGCTAAAATTGATGCAGATACACACACACACACATACACACACAAGTAGGTATATATTATTTTATTTTATTTTTTGAGACACGGTCTCATGCTGTCACTCAGACTGGAGTACAATGGTACATTCAGGGCTCACTGCAGCCTTGACCTCATGGGCTCAAGTGATCCTCCCACCTCAGCCTCCTAAATAGCTGGAACCACAGAGGCAAACCACCATGCTCAGCTAATTTTTTAGTTTCGTTAGGGACAGGATCTTGCCATTTTACTCAAGCTAATCTTGAACTCCTGGGCTCAACCAATCCTTCCACCTCAGCCTTCTAAACTGTTGGGATTATAGCCATGAGCCACCATGCTGAGCACTGATATATGTATTTCTGCCAGTATACATATATACAGATATATATATATGTATGTATTTCCTTTAACTACTGGAAAAATCAGTGATTATCAAAGACTCAGGGTGTCTGTTGACATAAAGACCAGAGTGACAATCTCTCTGGGGGCATCCTGGCCCTGGTAGCCTTGCTGGAGTCCGCAGGGAGGTGTCCATCCTCAGTTACCCTGTTGCTCAGCCCACCCACCTCTTTCCGAAGAAAGCAGTGAGCTGCAAAGATCCTCCCCTGCTCTTCCACCCACCTCAGTGTCACGGGAAAGACCAAACTTTTGAACTCAACATGGTAGGCATGGAGAGCACTCACTAGAATGTGTTTTAAAGAAACATAGGCACCATTTCTTGACTTCTTCCTGACCCCTCAGGGAGGGCTTTGGCTGCCAGAGAGTTTTGTGGGCGTTAATAGACTTTTGATGTAGCTTTGGCTTTCACAGTGGCCTGGCTATTTTTAGAAGGAGATCCCTGTTCTAGATCAGAAAGGTAATTAATGCTCCTGTCTCTACTAAAAATACAAAATTTTTGGATTTGTATTTGAAAATATAAATTTTTGGAACTCTGTCTCTACTAAAAACAAAAATTAGCCAGGCATGATGGCTGGCACCTGTAATCCCAGCTACTCAGGAGGCTGAGGTACAAGAATCACTTGAACCTGGGAGGCGGAGGTTGCAATGAGCTGAGATCATGCCACTGCACTGCACTCCAGCCTGGGCGAAAAAAGCGAGACTTCATCTCCAAGAAACAAAAACAAAAAAAACCCAATCCTCCTTGCTTTACTTATGTGGCCACTATGGCCCAGAGGCAGGACCTGCCCTCACCAAGGCAAGGAGCTTCTGGAAGGCAGCACGTGGTCTGAAGCTCTTTATACCCTGGCCAGTGTCCCAGACATGGCTGTCACACAGGACAGGTATGAAAAATTCAGATGCAGCCAGGCGCGGTGGCTCACACCTGTAATCCCAGCACTTCGGGGGGCTGAGGCGGGAGGATCATTTGAGCCTAGGAGTTTGAGACCCGCCTGGGCCACATAGTGAGACCTGTCTCTACAAAAAAAAATATTTTAAAAAATTAGCCGAGCATGGTGGTACATGCCTGTAGTCCCAGATACGCAGGTGGCTGAGGTGGGAGGATGGTTTGAGCCGGGAAGGTCGAGGCTTCAGCGAACCGTGTTGGCAACACTGCATTCCAGCCCGGCTGACAGAGGGAGACCCTGTCTCAGAAACAAAACAAAAACCTCAGATGCCACGAGGAAGTCCCGTGCCCCCTGTTGTATGAGTTCTGCGGTGGAGTGGTGTGCTGTGAACGTCAGGGTGAGGTGGCCTGGAGACCTCTCAGCCCCAGGGCAGGGCAGGACCGCAGGTAGAGAGCAACTCCCAGGGGCCTTCCCTGGAGCCCAGCGCTGCCCACACTGGGGCTGTGAAGCTGGACAAGGGGAAACTGGTGCAAAACCTAACGAGCCTCAGGACATCAAAGTTCCGCAGACAGATCTTGAGCCATTTGCAAAGTTCCTGAAGCAGAGGAGGATCACCCTGGAATATTCCCCAACCCACATGGAGGTCGCCGGGGAGTCGTTCAGCTAAATGACCTCTGCCGCTCTGCGGCTCTGCGGCTCTGCAGCACCATTTCAAGAACACGTGTAAGCTCTGGCCCTGCTGCTGAAGTGGCAGAAGCTGGCAACAAATAGCTTCAGGAGATGAGCAAAGCAGAGACCTTCCTGCAGCCCAAAATAGAAAGCAAATGCGTATTGAGAGCAGAGTGGGAGGCGTTCTGACGACGTGTTCCCGCAGTGCCCGAAACCCTCACTGCGGCAGATCAGCCCCATGGTCCAGCTGCTTGGGCTTGAGAAAGATGTGGACCAGCATCGTTCTGTAACCAGAGCCAGAAGGACAAACGATCAAGCCAGGACTATTCACAGCAAAGAGAGTTTGAAGTTGCTGGGTGCCCTTTCTAGGGGACCAGTGTCTGTTCCTTTGGCTGCAGAAGCCCATTTTGGTACCCCAGGCTATGGGGCCCTCACTTCACTACCTACTCCTTGGTCCCTTTCCTGATGGGGAAGACATTCCATCTGGGCTTTCTGTGCAGTCAGACAGAGGTCCTGCCCTTCCCAGGAATGGGGTCAAGAAAGGAGAGAAACCAGGGATAGAGAACCCTGGAGTTTGTAGCAGGGCTTTTGGGATTAAGTACCTATTTACTAAGGAAGGATTTGGAAACGCAAAGGGTTGGGGCAGGGATTTTGGGGAAACCAGTTGACAGGAAGGTCATGTTCAGTGATGCTCTTGATTTTAATCCTCATATCACACATAACTTTGGTCTTAAATAAAGAAGCCTGCAGCCGGGCGCGGTGGCTCACCCCTGTAATCCCAGCACTTTGGGAGGCCAAGGCAGGCAGATCATGAGGTCAAGAGATGGAGACCATTCTGGCCAACATGGTGAAACCCGGTCTCTACTAAAAATACTAAAGTTAGCTGGGCGTGGTGGCGCGCACCTGTAGTCCCAGCTTCTCGGGAGGCTGAGGCAAGAGAATCACTTGAACCCAGGAGGCAGAGGTTGCAGTAAGCTGAGATCACACCACTGCATTCCAGCCTGGTGATAGATTAAGCTTCCATCTCAAAAAATAAAAAAATAAAAAATAAAGAAGCCTGGGGCAGACACACAGACACACACAGACACGCAGACACACACACACACGCAGACACACACACACTCACAGTCTCAAATGCCCAGATCCATCCCTTGCATAGTCTGATTCCATAGGCCTGGGGTAGGGCCTAGGAATCTGGATATGTAACAAGCTCCCCACATGATTTTTTTAATCAATAAATTTGGGAAACATTGTACAGTGATGTGTCGCTTCATGATGGAAATATGTTCTGAGAAATAGGTTGATAGGTAATTTCGTCACTGGGTAAACATCATGGAGTGAACTTACACAAACCTAGGTGGTATAACCTACTATACCCTGGATATAGCCTACTGTGCTTAGGCTACAAACCCATAGGTACAGCATACTGACTGTACTGAACATTGTAGACAGTTGTGAAACAATAAGTATGTGTGTACCTAAACATAGCTAAATGTAGAAAAGATACAGTAAAAATACAGTATAAAAGATAAAACGATACACCAGCAGGGGCACGTTACCATGAATGGAGCTTGCAGGACTGGAAGATGTTCTGCGAGTCAGCGAGTGGTGAGTGAATGCAAAGGCCTAGGACATCCCTGTACAAGACCACAAACTTTATAAACATGTACACTTAGACTATACTAATTTATATAAAGTATTTTTCTTTCTTCATTAACCATAGCATACTGTAACTTTTTTACTTTAGAAACATTTTTTTTTTTTTTTGAGATGGAGTCTCACTCTGTTGCCCAGGAGTGCAGTGGTGCATTCCCGGCTCACTGCAAACCCCGCCTCCTGGGTTCAAATGATCCTCCTGTCTCAGCCTCCCAAGTAGCTGGGATTACAGCCACACACCACCACACCTGGTTCATTTTTATATTTTTAGTAGAGATAGGGTTTTGCTATGTTGGCCAGGCTGGTCTCAAACTCCTGACCTCAGGTGATCCACCTACCTTGGCCTCCCAAAGCGCTGGGATCAGTGGCATGAGCCACCGTGCCCAGTCTATAAACTGTAATTTAAAAAATTTTTTAGACTTTTGAAATAATACTTAGCTTAAAACACACATTGTATGACTATACAAAAATATATTTTTCTTCATATCCTTATTCTATAAGCTTTTATCTATTAAAATTTTTTTTTTAACTTTTGGAAATTTTTGTTAAAAACTAAGACACAGACATGCCTAGGGTTATGCAAGGTCAGGATCATCAATATCACCGTCTTCCACCTCCAAATTTTGTCCCACTGGAAGGTCTTCATGAGCAATAACATGCATGGAGCTGCCGTCTCCTATGATAACAACGCCTGCTTCTGGAATCCCTCCTGAAGCAGCTGCCTGAGGCTGTTTTACTGTTAACTTTGAAATATACATATTAGTAGGCCGGGTCCCAGCACTTTGGGAGGCTGAGGTGGGCAGATCACAAGGTTAAGAGATGCAGACCAGCCTGACCAACATGGAGAAACCCCGTACAAAAAATTAGTGGTGGCACATGCCTGTAATCCCAGCTACTTGGGAGGCTGAGGCAGGAAAATTGCTTGAACCCAGGAGGTGGAGGTTGCAGTGAGCCGAGATTGCACCACTGCACTCCAGCCTGGGCAACAAAGCGAGACTGTGTTTAAAAAAAAAAAAATATATATATATATATACACACACACACACACTATACATACACATAGAAGAAGGAGTACACTGTAATGATAAAAAGTATAGCATATTAAATACATAAACCAGTAACAGTTATTTTTTATCATTGTCAAGCATTATGTACCATATATCATTGTATATTATTCTTGTATGTGACTGGCAGTGAAGCGAGTTTATTTAGACCAACATCACAACAAACATGTGATTACTGTGGTGATTTTACAACAGCTGTGATGTCACTAGGAGATGGGAATGTTTTAACTCCATGATAATGTTATGGGACCACCATCATACACATGGTCCATCATGGACCGAGACATCGTCATGCAGCACTCTACTGTACGAAACTGACAGGTTCACTGTTTAAAGCATTAGGCCAAATCCTAGGAGGCGGTGGTTCTCATCCATCTGGTCCTCTGCATGAAGACGTAAGGATGTAAAGTTACGTCATTAACTACATTGTGTTGAAGCCTTTTCCATGTGCTGTTGAAAGTTGGGTCGCATACGCCTGCTTAAGAGAAAGGGATTTTAACATCACGTAGCTACACACAGAATAGCAGACTGCAACCAAGAGAGGGAGGTAAACAGGAAAGGAGAGGAGACGAGGGAAGGAAATGCACAACTATTGAATGCTAAGCATCACATTTATGTCAGACACTGTGCTGGGCAGTATACAAATTTTTTTTTTTGAGATGGAGTCTTGCTCTGTTGTCCAGGCTGTAGTGCAGTGGCGTGATCTTGGCTCACTGCAACCTCCGCCTTCCAGGTTCAAGCTGTTCTCCTGCCTCAGCCTCCCGAGTAGCTGGGATTACAGGCACCTGCTACCATGCCTGGCTAATTTTTGTATTTTTAGTAAAAACAGGGTTTCACCATGTTGACCAGGCTGGTCTCGAACTTCTGACCTCTGGTGATCCACCCATCTCAGCCTCCCTAAGTGCTGGGATTACAGGTGTGACCCACCATGCCCAGCCTACAAATTTTACCTTATTTAAGCATAGCCAAATTCCTTGATTTGCCATGGATGACAGACCCCTACTGTTCTTTTCCCCTCTTAAATTTGCCAGAAAAGCGTAGAAGAGTGTTGGCTACCCCCTAGACCACCAGACAGGCATGGGATTGCTCTCTGGAGGTATATATCAGTGATCACAGGATGCCATGTGCTGTAACAGCCACCCAACTATCAAGTAGTGAGTTATTGGAACAAAACCCTTTGCAGTGAGAAGCAGCTTACCTCTGATGTAAGCTGGAGAGATGGGCGGAGTGACCAAGAGTTAAACAATGGTTAGCCTGGGACACTCTTTCAGGTTCCTGTGGGGGACACAGCATGTTGTTTTCCTTCTTCTTTGGCTGTATCTGCAGTAAAATGGCTGGTTAAGATTTCACTTCCTCCAGAAGGCAACATTCTTAACTTTCTGGGTGTGAGAATCTGTTGTTTCTGTTCTTTATGATACATATTCAGGCACACCCTTAGCAGATCAGGGGGATTTCTGTCTACATGATCCAGCAAAGCCTTTAAGAGAGTGGTTTTTAAGCCCAGCTGGACATTAGAGTCACATGGAGAGCTTTCAGTAAATTCTGCAGTTCATGAGAGATCTCAAGCCAGAACCACCCAGCAAGGCACTCCCAAATTTCTGACCCACAGAAACTGGAAGAGATTTTTTTTTTTAATGTATGTTGTTTTAAGCTAGACTTATGGTCAGCAAATACTGCCTGCAGGCGAATTCTGGCTCACTGCCTGCTTTTGTAAATACACTCTTACTGGAACACAGCTGTATTCATTTGTTTACACATTGTCTATGGCTGCTTTCATGATCAACAGCCAACGGAGCCTAAAACATTCACTAGCTGGCCCTTTACAGAAAAGGTTTGCCAACTCCTGTTTTAAGTCGTTAAGTGTTGGGGTTGTTTATACCATAGTGTGTAGCTAACACCACTGCTTTAGGTGAAACCTAAAGGAAGACCAGAGAAGGCTGTGGTTGAGGCTGTTTGGGGAATGGATCTTACGAGGATTTCTAAAGCCAGAGGAAATTCCGTAGCCATAACTCTATCCATCTACCCTTTGAAACAAGAACGTCTCCCTTTGCAGAAAAAAAATGCTAGGAAGATTCTGGTTTTGTGCTTAGTAGCCTTAAATGTAGGCCTCTGTGCCTATCCAGTAACAGGTGAAGAAATGATAAGAATCTTTTATAGGCTATTTTGAGATGTAAAAATAGCCGGTCTTTATTGGTCACTTCTGAAAAGTGTCTCGTCTGTCAACATTTAGCACGTTAGGTGGAAAGTTTCTGAATCTCCTTTTCCCTGGGTGCTTTGTGATGAAGTTTCATATCAGTTAGGATGCTTTTGGCTCCAGGTAAGATCCAATACAAATTTGTATAAATATGAAGGGCATTTATAGGCTCACAGAAGTAGCCCAAAGGAAGATCAGGCTTCAGACGTGGTATGATCTGGGCCTCCAGTTCAATGTTTCTGCAATTCTATTAGCACTGCCTTCTCCATGTGATGGATTTGTCCTCAGTCTGGCTTTTCATATGATAACAAGATTGTTATGTAAGATCCGGGTATTTCATTTGAATAACCCACCATCCAAAGCAAAATAAAACACCTGTGTCCCAGAATTTTCAGCAAAAGTCCTGAGAATAATTCTGACTAGACCTATTTATGACACATGACCACCTCTGACAAGAACTTATTTACGGCCAGGGGATGCAATGCTCTAATTGGGCTTACTTATGTCACATCATGGATTCTGCAACTCCTAGAATCTCACGAATACCTGAATTAGGTTGAATAGGTTATGCTTCAGTAACAACATGAACATCTTAGTACAACAAAACTTTATGTCTCCCTTACAGAAAGTCCACTGCGATTCCAGATGAGCTTCCAGGGCATCTGTTCTCCACAAGTTGGCTCAGTGATCTAGGCTGAATGTGTGGCACCTTCAAATCAACACAAGTTTCATTGTGGCAGGGGAAGAGAGAGCTTGGAGATCCATGCACCCATCCTTTAAAGCTCCCGCCTGCAAGTTATACAAGTTACTTCTGTTTAGATTTCATCAGCCAATGCAAGCCACAAGATACAAGCCCAGCCAACCACAGTATCTTATTTCCCTGGCCATTGTGATTGGTTCAGGAACGGGTACGTGAACCAATAAAAATTGGTTCCCGTGAATTCCACCCCCCCCCCCGCTTTAATTATTGGGAAATAATTGGCTGGGCCAATCAAAATAGTTCCTGTGAAAATTTTCCCCCTTAATTACTGGGAAAAATATCTCTTTTCACTGAGATTTCCAGAGTGGGAAAGTACTAATCTGGGGCTACTGGTGGCCATTTTGCATCAAATGAAGAGTGTCTGGAGAGAGAAGGAGAGAGATGCCTGGTGACATGATCAAGTCTCTAGGTCTGCACTGTCCAGTGTGGTAGCCACTAATCTCATGTAGCTTTTGAGTACTTGAAATGTACCTTGTTTGAAATGAGATGTGCTGTAAGTATATAATACACACAGGGTTTCAAAGACAGTAGTTTTAAAAAGGAATGAAAATATATCAATAATTTTTATATTAGTTACATATTAAAATAATATCTTGGATATATTAGGTTAAAGAAAAGATATTATTAAAATGAACTTTACCTGTTTCTTTTTACTTTTCTTAATGTGACTACTAGAAAATTTCAAACTACATATGAGGCTTGCCTTCTATTTCTATTAGCCAGGACTGCTCTAGAGCTGGTCATGCCTGAAGTCAGCTGTGGCCTGCGCTTCTGAGATGTGTGAGCTATTAGGTTCTCCTTTCTTCCCTCTTACGCTAGTTGAGCTGAGTCTCTGTCCTTCTCACCCTAGAGTCCTGAATAACACAGTTGTCTCCTGAGAGTTCTCAGCATCCCCCTACCAAGGAGCTAAAATAGCCCATGTACCTCTATTAAAGGAAAATGGCAGTGAGAGCAGAAGTCAATACTTGAATTTTTGTTTTATTTTTTATTTTACTTTAAGTTCCTGGATACATGTGCAGAACGTGCAGGTTTGTTACAAAGGTATATATGTGCCATGGTGGTTTGCTGCACCTGTCAACCCGTCATCTAGGTTTTAAGCCCCACATGCATCAGGATTTGTCCTAATGCTCTCCCTCCCCTTGACCCCCACCCCCCAACAGGCTCCAGAGCGTATTGTTCCCTTCCCTGTGTCCTTGTGTTCTCGTTGTTCAACTCCCACTTATGAGTGAGAATATGAGGTGTTTGGTTTTCTGTTCTTGTGTTAGTTTGCTGAGGTTGATGGCTTAAACATATTCTGAGTTATAGTTTATAGAAGGTTTTTTGAAAACTTTGGATTAATAAAGCTCACACCCTAGATGAGCTCAATCCCAAAGTCGGAGGTGGGCTTGGCAGGCATGGGTGAGGGAAGGAGGAGAAGGAGAGGAAGCTGTGGTGGGTGGGACTAGGGTTAGGCCACTAACCAGGGGCTGAGGCTGGCGTCCAGAAGGAGTGGTCAGAGGGTCAACTGAGAGTGCTTCCTGGGGCCTAGCAAACTTAGGAGCAACGAATGAATATGGGCTTTGGAGTCAGCAGACCTGAGTTGGAATGCTAACTTTGCTATGCTCTATCCGTGTGGTTTCGGGCCATCATTTACACTCCTCTGAGCCATTTCTAAAATGGGAGATACACTGTCTTAATGCAGACTATTGCAAGGATCAGTAGCAATACGCCTCTGAGTGGTAAGTAGTTAGCAGCTTAGTACAGTTACCAGTCTAGGCCAGGTTCCACATCCAGGGAAGTCCAATCAGATGAGTGGAATGTGGCAGTACAGTTTTCAGGAACTGGCAATGCTTGGGACATCATTGGGAGGATTTTAAGCCTATTTTTTTCTTCGTAAAATTATCCAGTCTCAGGTATTTCTTTAGAGTAACGCAAACTAAGATAGTGAACTACAGCTCTCCCTTTGCCAATGCCAGGAAGTGGTTTAACACCGTGCAGGGATATATGTCATCCTCTGGTGATATACATCTGTTTTGGACCAGAACTTCAGCTAGTGGCCAGGGTTCAGAGGCATTGTTCTTAAAGAGGCCAGTAGGAAGAGTCTACCACAGACGGTCTGCCAAGAAAGGGGCTCCACCCCTGCGAACCAGATGCTGATGAGGATTAGTATTGGATGGCAGTGAAAAGTCAGCCCTGATGGGTTCAGATTCCAGTGTTGTCACTGTGTAAACTTGAGCAAGTTATCTGAACTCTTTAGTTGCATTCCCCATATCTGTAAAACAGGAATAATGTTACCCCATTGAGATACTGTGAGGATTAAATGAGATACTACATATGAAGTGCCCAGCAGGGTGTCTGGAACAGAATACGTTAATCGTGGTTACTACTATGGACATTCCAGCAGAAAAACATATTTACTTACACAGAACTTTGATGCTTGTTGTCTTCTAAAACATTTTCTTGCCAGATCTGTGTATCTTTTCAATAACCAACAGGGGCTGGGCATGGTGGCTCACACCTGTAATCTAGCACTTTGGGAGGCTGAGGCAGGCAGATCACTTGAGGTCAGGAGTTAGTGACCAGCCTGGCAAACCCCATCTCTACTAAAAATTAGCCAGGCATGGTGGCGGGCACCTGTAATCCCAGCTATTCAAGAGGTTGAGGCACAAGAATTGATTGAACCTGGGAGGCTGAGGTTGCAGTGAGCTGAGACTGTGCCACTGCACTCCAGCCTGGGCAATAGAGTGAGACTTAGTCTCAAAAAATAAAAAATAAAATAAAATAAAATAACCAATGTGCTCTAAAAGGCAGATACATGATATATCAGAATGCAGAACATTAAGGAGCACTTTGCAGGATCACAGCTCTCCAAACACCTGAGTGCCCCCCCCCCGACTCAAGTGCTGTGTTTTGACACCTGGAAACTTTTGAGCATTTCTAGGCAAATTACATTTCCCTAAATTTCAGAGAATCTTAGAGACAGAAAGTATGTCTGAGATACACTTGATTTTTCACCATTCAAGCAAGCAGTAACTAAAAGCAGTGTGTGCTCAGTACTGAATTGCATGTCTGGGGAGGCAGCCAGAGGCAGAGAACTTGAAGTTGTGAACCTTGCCCTCCAAAGGACGAAAGACATAATATACAGCTTCCACCACCCTGCCATTCCTGGGATACCAGCTTGGAGTTCTCCATGTTCCTCAACCGTTTATAGAAGGGTCATCTTTAAGGGCAAGACAGAAGAAGTTTGTTGGAGAAATAACTTCGGAATGAATTCAAGTCTTGTCACAGTGAGCTATGTTTTGGATGTTTGTCTCCCCAAACCTCATGCTAAACTTTAATCTCCAATGTTGGAGGTAAGGCCTAATGGGAGGTGTTTGGGTCATGGGGGCGGATTCCTCATGAATAGACGAATGCTATCCCTGGAGGGTGGGTGGGTGAGTGAGTTCTCACTCTATCCATTCCTTCAAAAGCTGGTTGCTAAAATGGGAGCCTGGAACCTCCCCATCTCCTTTTTTATTTTTTTCCTCCTGTAGAGACAGGATCTTGCTACCTTGCCAGGACTGGTTTCAAACTCCTGCCCTCAAGCGATCCTCCCACCTCTTCCTCCCAGAGTGTTGCAATTACTAGCGGGAGCCACTGCACCTGGCCTCCCTGCTCTCTCTTGCCTCTCTGTCTCTTCATGTGAGCTCTGCCATGCCAGCTCCCCGTCACCTTCTGCCTTGGGTGGAAGAAGCCTGAGGCCTTCACCAGATGCCCAACCTTCCAGTCAGCAGAATCATGGCCAAATAAATATTTTTTTCTTTGTAAAATTACCCAGTCTTAGGTATTCCTTTATAGCAATGCAATAGAGCTCTCTCTTTGCCAGTGCCAGGAACTGATTTAACATAGTACAGGGATATTTGTCATACTCTGGTGATATACAATAGCCAAAATTTGGGATCTTGGTGTGAGATGGTCATACAATATAAAACTGTACAAAGAAGACCGTTTCCATTTATGGAATCAAATCATTTCAGCAGTTGTCTTTCTGAAAACCCCACCAACAATGCTAGTTAAAGCTGTTGCTTGGTAACATGCTACTCTCTATAGTTCTTCTTCCTCTTCTTTTTCTTCTTCCTCTTCTTCTGGTAAGGTTAATAAATATTTAACAAAAGGCTAATATGCTTACTGAAGTGTAAACCAAAAGCATTGCCGTGAAAATCTTCCCAAACACTCAAAACTCATAGCATTCTTCACAAAGGAGCTGTGTAGTGTGTATGACCACTCATAGAAATTAAATAGAAGAGGCACTGGGCACGGTGGCTCACCCCTGTAATCCCAGCACTTTGGGAGGCTGAGGCGGACAGATTGCCTGAGGTCAGGAGTTCGAGACCAGCCTGGGCAACATGGTGAAACCTCGTCTCTACTAATAATACTAATATTAGTTGGGCATGGTGGTACATGCCTATAATCCCAGCTACTCAGGAGGCTGAGGCACAATAATCGCTTGAACCCGGGAGGCAGAAGTTGCAGTGAGCCGAGATCACACCTCTGCACTCCAGCCTAGGCAACAGAGTGAGACTCCATCTCTAAATAGATATATAAATAAATAAATAAGGCATTGAAATGTCATTTTGATGGCTTCTGATGTTTGGGGTGCACATCAAACATGAAACCAGATGGCCTGATTAATGCCCAATATTATGCCGTATAGATTGTTAAGTGCTACAGAGCTAATTGAATGTGATTTCCCAATGTGGTTTCCTGTAGCATCCTCAGCTTTCTCTTCATGGGGCTCAATTATTATAATATGTCTTAAGGATGATAGGACCACCTGCCCTATTAGAAGGTCCTTCCTACACTCTAAGTTGTCCTCCCTACCACCAAGAGTGATGATGAATTTGCAGTGACCCAGGTACACATATCTCATGCTTGTCCACAATGGCATTCGTTTTACAAATTGGGAATGTAGCAGGTAATTGTTCCTTACTCTGAGTGTATGTGGTTCGAGTGGCTGAACCTATGTCCCCACTTCCTACACACCCTCCTTTATGCTCTATCCAAACCTTGACAGACTGTGCAATCTACCCTCAAGTCACACAGATGGCACAAGAGTGGGTACTTGCCCTGAAATGACCCAGTTAGACTTAGCGCAGGGATATTTATTGGACCCTTGTGAAGAGAAGCCATCTTTCGCCAGGGTACCTGAGAGACTGGAACATGAACCTGGAATGGCTGGTGGCCATTTTCCCTCTGAGTGGGAGGAGACTGAATGAAATCAACACAGAGAAAGCAGAGCCAAGGGACAGATACTGAGAGAGACCAAGTCTTGATGACAGCACTGAAACCCCCAAGCCTCTGAAAATCTGCGGACTTTTGCTTATGTATACTAGTGATTGAACCTTTTTCCAATTAAGTCCATTTGAGTTGTGTTCATTGAATAAATGAGTGAATGAATGAATGAATGAATGAACCTGGCCACACACCAACAAAAACCAAGAACACCTGTTACAATCCCAGTTAGCTTGCATGCCACAGTCCCGTAGAACAACCTCCATTTCCTTATTGAATTCTAGTGAGTCACATCCATATGTGGCAGTCCTTGTAAGGTGTCTGCCTATCTGCCAACCCTCCTGCTCCCTCCTTCCCTGTTCTTTGTTAATGGGGCAGCCAGGTAGAAGCCTACAGGGGTAACTAATAATTGATCTCCAGTGTGTCTCAACAGCTTGCATGGTGTAGGGATACCCTGCACATAACAGGACCACTAGGATCTCTAGTTGCCACCCATTAAATGACAGTCACCACTGCTGACGACTAACATGCTTTCCCCACATTTTCAAACTCCTGCTGCTCTTTTTTGCCAGATATTCATTTTCCCATATTCCTTGCAGCTAGAAGTGGCCATATGACCTGGCTAATAAGTAAGGAGAGTAAAGATCTGCTGATAAAAAATAAAATTATTTGTTGTCTAAACTCTTTCTTTCATCTTTGAATACAATGGTGTGAGGATGTGATGTTTGTGGTGTGGCAGCCATGTTTAGACCATGAGATTCTTAGGGCTGCTATAAAAAAATTACCATAAACTTGTGGCTTAAAAAAACAGAAATCTGGCTGGATGTGGTGGCTCCGCCTATAAATCTCAGCACTTTAGGAAGCCAAGGCGTGTGGATCATTTGAGGTCAGGGGTTTGAGACCTGCCTGGCCAACATGGTGAAATCTGTCTCTACTAAAAATACAAAAATTAGCTGGGTGTCGTGGCACACACCTGTAATCCCAGCTACTTGAGAGGTTGAGGTAGGAGAATCACTTGAACCCAGGAGGCAGAGGTTGCAGTGAGCTGAGATCGTGCCACTGCATTCCAGCCTGGGCAAGAGTGAGACTCTGTCTAAAAAAAAAAAAAAAAAAAAAACACAAACCAAAACAGTGAGAAACGTTATCTTCTCACTGTTCTAGAGGTCAGAAGTCTGAAACCAAGGTGTCAGCAGGGTTGGGTCCTCCTCGAGGCTCTAAGGGAAAGTCCTTCGCTTGCCCCTCTGCTGGCCTCTGGTGGTTGCCATTCCTTGGCGTGCAGACACATCATTCCAATCTCTGCCTCTGTCATCACATCACCTTTTTCTCTGTGCTTCTTCTCCCCATTTCTTTTCTTTCTCTCTTTCTTCCTCTTTCTCTTTCTTTCTTTCTTACCTCCCCTCCCCTCCCTTCCCTTTCCCTTCCTTCCTTCTTTTTTTTTTCAGGGTCTCACTCTGTTCCCCAGGCTGGAGTGCAGCGGTGCAATCATGGCTCACTGCAGACTCCACCTCCCAGGCTTAAGCAGATCCTCCCACCTCGGCCTCCCAAGTAGCTGGGACTCCATGTGTGCACAACCATGCCCGGCTAGTTTATTTTCATTTGTAGAGATGAGATTTCCCTATGTTGCCCAGGCTGGTCTCCAACCTCTGGGCTCAAGTGGTCCTCCCACCTCAACTTCCCAAAGTGTTGGGATTATGAGCGTGAGCCACCACACCCAGCCCTATTTATTCTCTCATAATTACACTTGTCATTGGATTTAGGGCCCTTTTCTAATCCAAGATTATCTCATCTTGAGATCCTTACTTTAATTATATGTGCAAAGACCTTTTGTCCAAATAAGGTCACATTCGTCGGTTCTGGGTGAACACATCTTTTGCAAAGCCAGCACCAATTTACCTACTACAATGAGACAACATGGCTAAGGATGGAAAGCCGACATGTGAGAATGGCAGAAAAGAGTGTTAGAAAGACCCAGGCTTCTTGATGGCATCATCCGCTCATCAGTGGTTTACGAGCCACTCATTTGAGCCTGAAGCCTTAGTTGCATCACAAAGAATTGTGTCAATTAAGAAATTCTGGGGCCCCAGAACAATGAGAGCCAACAATTTCCCCTTAGACACACGCCGGGTAAGCCTCTGACTTGCCATTTCCCCGTAGTTCATTTGCTGCTTTAACCTAGCAATGAATTTAGTGGAACCTGGAAAATTCAGCAACATGACAAGAAAATTCCATTTAATTTAAATTACCACTTTTGGATTAGAAAAGATGTAAGGATTAGGAAAATATAAGGGTATCATTCAGTGTTGATTTGTTTGGACTGGAAATGCTTAATTTCAATTATTCATGGCAGAATTTTATAAGAAAACAGCTCATACGCTCAAAGAAGCATCATTAAGGGAATGCTGAAGCCAAACTGCAGCTCATAAGCTCACAGTCTTCCGTTACAAAACTCACCCCTGGGGTAAGATAGGGAAGTGAGGAGGAATTGAGTCCTTCTTGCAGTTGGGCAGCTGGCATTTTGTGTTTTGTTTCTTTTTAAATTACCCAAGTAGCATATATACTCTGTCTTTTTAATTTTTAAATGTAATTTCTTTATATATGCCTTAAAATATGTAAAATTTCATCCAGTTGCATAAATGCAATTGTATGTGGTTCCTCAGAAGTACTGACTGGTGTTTGGTATAACCAGATGGTGGTGAGCCCTTATAGGGGTACAAGGCCAAGCCACTGGTCAGGGCAACCTCCTCACCTGGCTGGGACCCTTTATAGGAGGAAGAGAAGGTGACTCCCAGGGAACAACCCTGGCTCAGACGCACCCTTTGCTTTGCCTTCATACTTTTTAGGCTCAAGCAAGCTTATAGATAGGACTGAGCAGAATTCAAGGGTTTCCTCTCTGCAATCTTTGAACCCAGTTCAGGTCTCTTCATATTAGAGCATAAGGCTTAAAGGTAAAGGAGCATTTTTTTTTTCTTTTGAGACAAAGTCTTGCTCTGTTACCCAGGCTGGAGGGCAGTGGTGCGATCAGGGCTCACTGCAACCTCCGTCTCCTGGGTTTAAGCAATTCTTACCTCTCAGCCTCCTGAGTAGCTAGAATTACAGGTGTATGCCACCACGCCAACTAAACTTTTTTGTATTTTTAGTAGAGATGGGTTTCACTATGTTGGCCAGGCCAGTGTCAAACTTCTGGCTTCAAGTGATACACCTACCTCAGCCTCCCAAAGTGTTGGGATTACAGGCGTGAGCCACTGTGCCCAGCCTAGAAGAGCATTTTAAAAAAATAAGTTGGTCTATAAAAAATTGTATTAGAAGAAGAAAAAGAATGGATTAGGAGATTATACACATTCTTCTGCCTCTTGCTTTTTCTTGCTTAAGGAATTCCCTCCAATTCAACTGGCATAATGCCAATGCGTTCTTCTTTAGCCGTGTTATATTCCATGGTATGTATGTTTCATTCCTATTAGCAGGCATTCCTGGCATTTCCCATTTTTCTTTTTCTCCATCTCTTTCTTTCTTTCCTTTATTTTCTTTTGCTGTTATGGAAGATTCTGCAATAAACATCCGGCACATATATCGGTAGGCACTGGTGCCTTTATTGCTATAGGATGGACGGATTCCTTAGAATGAGATTACTGCAACATGAATGGACCTGGAGAGCATTATGTTAAATGAAATAAACCAGTCACAAAAAGCCACAATGCTGTATGAGCCCAGTAATAGGAAATGTCCAGTAAGGGCAATCCGAAGGGACAGAAAGTAGACCGATAATTGCCTAGGGATGCAGGGGGTGGGGTGGGGTAGAGAAATGGGGGACAATTGCTAATGGCTGCCGCAGGATTCCTTTTAGAGTGATGAAAATGTTATAAAATTAATTGTGTGATGCTTGCCCAACTCTGAATATACTAAAAAACCATTGAGTTTATGCCTAAAATGGGTGAATTTTATGGTACATAAATTATATTTCAATAGAGCTGCTATTTAAAAATGATTGAAATTACTAGATCAAAATGTATCATAGCTGTTTCCATTTCTACCAGTGCTGGATGACAGCACCCTTTCCCCACCTCTCCACCAGCGATAGGTCTTACAGTTATTTCCAATTTTGCCAATCTGGCGCATATAAAGTGATATCTCATTTTGCCTTTAATTTGTGTTTCCTAGTTAGAGTCTCATCAAAAAGGCCTCAATACCATTTCAGTGTACAAAGCATTAAGAGATTCCTCATGTTCTCATGTCTCCTCTGCAGTAACAGCTCTCAAGGGTTAGGTATAAAGAGAAGCCAGCTTCTCTTTATACATTTATAAACTATTGAACATACATATCATCTTGTGATTGATAAAGAGAATCACACTATCACGTTGTTTTATGATACATTTTTTTCCCATGACAGTATGTCTCAGAGGTCTTTTTAAATTACCTATGTAACTCTACCTCATTCTTTTTTTGTTTGTTTGTTTTTGTTTGTTTTGAGACAGGGTCTCACTCTGTCACCCAGACTGGAGTACAGTGGCACGATCTCAGCTCACTGCAACCTCTGCCTCCCAGGCTCAAGTGATTCTCTGGTCTCAGCCTCCTTAGTAGCTGGGATTACAGGTGTGTGCCACTATCACCTGGCTAATTTTTGTATTTTTTAGTAGAGAAAGGATTTCACCATATTGGCCAGGCTGGTCTCAAACTCCTGACCTCAAGTGATCCACCCGCCTCGGCCTCCCAAACCACTCGGATTACAGGCATAAACCACCACGCCCAGCCAATCTATCTCATTCTTTATTTTATTTTATTTATTTTTGTATTTATTTATTTTTTAAGATGGGGTTTCACCATGATAGCCAGGCTGGTCTTGAACTCCTGACCTCAGGTGATCCACCCACCTCAGCCTCCTAAAGTGATAGGATTACAGGCGTGAGCCACCGCGCCTGGCCTACCTCATTCTTTTTGGTGGCTAACTGATATACCATGGTGTGAATAGACTCAATTGTTAAACATTGATGGACTTTAGACTGTAGCCAATGTTTCACCATTTCATACATGTCTCAATGAACAAACTTGTCATACATGTTTTATTTTTATTTAGGTAAAATTTATGTAACCAAAAATTAACCATTTAAAGCAGGTCCGGGTGTGGTAGCTGACACCTGTAATCCCAGCATTTTGGGAGGCTGAGATGGGTGGATCACTTGAGGTCAGGAGTTCAAGTCCAGCATGGGCAACATAGCGAGAACTCATCTCTACAAAAAAAAAAAAAAAAAAAAAATAGCCAGGCATGGTGGTGCACACTTGTAGTCCCCGCGACTCAGGAGGCTGAGGTGGGAGGATCACCTGAGCCCAGGAGGTCAAGGCTGCATGAGTCAAGATCACACCACTGCACTCCAGCCTGGATGACAGAGCAAGATCCTGCTTCAAAAAGAAAAAAAAGTGGACAGTTCAGTGACATTTAGTGCATTCACAATGCTATACAATCATATTCTCTACCTAGTTCTAAAACATTTTCATCACCCCAAAATGAAACCTTGCACCCATTAAGCAATCTTCCTCCCTTCTCCCCTGCCTTGAGCCCCTGGGAACCACCAATCTGCATTCTGTCTGTATGAGTTTATCTAGACTGAATATTTCATATGAATGGAAATATACAATGGGTGACCTTTGGTGTCTGGCATCTTTCACTTAGCTTCATGTTTTCCAGGTTCACCTATGTCATAGCACGTATAGGTACTTCATTCCTTTTTATGGCTGGAAATTATTCCATTTGTGAATATGTCACATTTTGCTTATACATTCATCCATTGGGGGGTTGTTTACACATCTCTGAGCTTATAAATAATCACACTCACTATGCCTGGCATTATCCTATTACCTTAAATGTATAAACTCATTTAATCCTAGAGCAGTTCTATAACATAGGCCCCTTATCCTACCTTGTATCCCTAGATTCAGACATCTCTGAGCCACTGAAGTGTCTGAGTGTGCCTATATCTATCTCGACAGAAATCATCCTGTCTAATCTATCTATACTCCCTACTTGCCTCCCCACGACTCCCACTAGATATAAGTTCCATGAGAGCAAGAGCTAGTGTCTTTTGAGTTCAGGCTCTTGGCACAGTGCCTAGCACATAGGAGTTGCTTGACAAGTATTTATTGAGTGGTGAGTGAATAAATAAAATACTTTAAAATGGAAACTGAGGAAACGGATTTTAGTTTAAGTATTGGGGAAGTCATCGTCGTCATCCACAATGAAGCCTGAAGGACAAGTGGAAGTCTGTGTAGCGGGAAATGGCTTCAGGCAGAAGGAAAAGTCTAAGCAGCTGCTAGAGCTGTGAGCATACATGGCATGGTTCTGGCATCAAGGAGTGGGCTTATGTAATTTGAGGAAATGGAACATGCAGGAGGGGAGGTTGGAGATATTGATCCGGAAGCCAGAGTTTACAGGAATGCCATGCTGAAGAGTTTTGACCTTTTTCTTCCATGGTGGGGAATCCCTGAAGAGTTCTGGGCAGAAAAACGGTGTGCCTGGATCACCAATATAGAAAGATCCATCTAGAAGCAATCTGGAGAATGGGTTGGAGGCTGGCCGTCCTGGAGGCAGGCAGGGAGATCCATTAAGAGATGTATTTATTGGGTCCTTTTAGCAAAAATCCAACTCAACTGGCAAAAAGTGACTGTATTAGCTTACCTGACCTCAGGAAGGGCAGAGGTATTGCTGAGTTTCAGGGGGGCACTGCCAGGCTTTTCCATCTCATGACTGACTCTGATCCTGTCTGTGTTGGCTTCAATTTCTCAGGCTGACTTACATTACATCACACATGACTGTTCATGGTCCTGGGCCTCAGCTCTTACACTGTCATTCGTACCAGGAAATGACAGTCACTCCCTCTGTCCCAAGATCAATTATCCCAGGGAAGGGCTGTCATTGGCCAAGTTTGGGTCAGATGTCCATCTCTGGGCCCATCAACAGCGGCTCAGATAACAAGATCTCAAGGCAATGGCAGGTTCCTTTCAAAACACATAAAAAGAGCTCTGTTCTGGGATCAAAGAAATAGTTGTTTGTGACGGTAACCTATTGTTATAGGACAGTCAGAATGTGAGGAGTGCCTGAACCAACGAACTCTGGAAGGGAGAAGAGAAGGCAAATTCAAGGACAGAATTGGAATAGAATACATTCCTCAGTTGCTGGCCTGTACTCTCCTGTATCCAAGAGCCAGGTGTCTCATCGGGGCCCATTGACTGAAAATCCAAGTCTCCTCTAGATTTGCATCTACATTTGTGGATCTTGGGAGCCTGGAAACTTGGGGACTGGAAACCTGTTCTTCAGCTTTGCAACACTCTTCTTCCACATAAGCCTGAGAAAGGAGCTTCTTTCCCATGAATCAGTACAAACTCACCTACCTAAGTGAGGACACAAAATAGAATTTCAGTTAATTTAATAGTTTTAAGTTGTAGAAAAATAAAGTCACATTTCTTTCTTTTTTTTATTGAGATGGAGTCTTGCTCTGTTGCCATACTGGAGTGCAATTGCGCAATCTCAGCTCACACCAATCTCCGCCTCCCGGGTTCAAGCAATTCTTCTGCCTCGGCCTCCCAAGTAGCTGGGATGACAGTCACTCCCTCTGGGCCCATTAACAGTGGCTAAGATAACAAGATCTCAGCCACCACGCCCAGCTAATGTTTTTGTATTTTTAGTAGAGATGGGGTTTCACCATGTTGGCCAGACTGGTTTCAAACTCCCGGCCTCAAGTGATCTGCCCATCTCAGCCTCCCAACTTGTTGGGATTACAGGCGTGAGCAACCACACCCAGCAGTACATTTCTTATTCCTCTGGATTTAAGGACTGAGATTTGTGATAGCAGCACTTGGCACCTAATTGGTGCTGATCAATTAATTCTCTATTGAATGATTGAGAGAAGAGCTGGCCCAGATGGGATATCAAGGAGACCTCAGTTCAAGGAGAACCTAAAGGAATTAGGAAAAGGGAAAACCAGGAATACAAACCCCACTGGTTTCAGGTTCTTCTCTTAGATAAGTTCTGACCTCCTGCTAACCTCTTCTTTCTGGTTTTTGATGGTGGTGGTGATATGTGTGGGGGGCAGGCTGGGTGGGGAAGGGTGGGATTGTATTAAAGAATGCATAGAATTTGGGCCTGGCATGGTGGCTCATGCCCATAATCCCAGCACTTTGGAGGCCCAGGAGGGTGAAATGCTTGAGCCAGGAGTTTGAGATTAGCCTGGGCAACATGGCAAAATCCTGCATCTACAAAAAATACAAAAAAATTAGTTGGGTATGGTGGCACGAGCCTGTAGTCTCAGCTACTAGCAAGGCTGAGGTGGGAGGATCACCTGAGCCAGGGAAGTCGAGGCTACAAGGAGCCATGATTGCACCACTGTACTCCAGCCTGGGCAACAGAGTGACATCCTGTCTCAAAAAAAAAAAAAAAAAAAAAAGCACAGAATTCTTTACGATTCCACCAGAGGGTACAATTCTGAAATTAAGCCACTCAAAGGAGTCATGGGTTTTTATGACCAAGTTTTAAATGGTTCTTCCACCCTCCATCCCAGTCCCATGGCCTGGGGCACTTGGCTTGCTCTGGCCTTAGTCACAGCTGCAGGTGTCATCTGCTGCCTGAAGCATGTGCCAAACGGCAGAGCCTTAAAGCTTCCCTTTTGCTAAGATGAGGCTCTCGCCCTGGGCAGGGAGTAAAAGCCCGGTCCCCTCATGCCACTACCTCCAATGGCAGCCTCGCAAATAAAAACATGAGCTGGAACCTTCCACCTGGCCTTCACTTTGGGTGAAACAGGGCTTGGGAAGCAGAGATAGTGACAGAAGTGGTTGCCTCATCTCACCCTGTGGTGGCTGCTGGCTGAAGGCCTGGGGCAGGCTGGCTGGCTGGGGGAGTGGGGTGAGAGGGGCGATCAGCCAAGGCAAGCTTGCAGGGACTGAAGTCTCTGCCCAGTTAGCAGCATCTGGCTGTGACCTCCAAAGTTCCACCCTCAGCCTGGGATGAAGAGGGAGGGGCGGGACCCACCGCACTGGCAGCCTAACGGGGAGGGAGAAAGCCAGGGCTCTTCCCCAGACTTGGGCCAAGAAAGGCTCTACTGAAAGAGGAGCGGCCCCAGGCAGCTCCTGTGGAAATGGGGTGGCCTGCGTTGGGGCGGGGGTCTGCATCTCGGGTACTTTGAAATCATGCACACGTGCTGCCAGGAAGAGCTTCCCAACTGGAAGATCTAGAAAGGGATCTCAGTGGGTCAGACCTTTGGGTTATTTTTAAACCCTGGATCGGGTTCCAGACAGCGTTTACCCTGCAGTCTGAACAGCTCCGGAAGACAGACGTGGGTGCTGGCATGAGCGGGCGTGAGAGGGCGCGGTAGCTGACTCAGGGTCACGCTGACACCGCAGCGCAGCCAGGCGCAGGGCCGGTCGAAGCGCAAAACCGCAGGCGATGAACTGCAGTCAACGCCCGGAGCGCACAGACCTCTACGTGGTCCCCGGGCCCCTCCTGGAGGGGCTTTAATAAGAAAGGCATCCTAGAGTTAGGTTTGCAGCAACACCGAGAGGCACTGAGCGTCCTCAGGGACTGAGAGACAGCGCCAGCCCCTGCAAGCCGAGGCAGGAAGTGAGCGCGAGGGGCGAGGCTCAGGCCGGGCCCTCCAGGAGGGAGCATCTGGGCACAGCTAGGCAGGCTGGGTCAGGACCAAAAGAGAGTTTCCAAGCAAAAGGCTGTGAAAGCAGAGAAGCCTGGGTGTCTAGGGCAGGGACGACAGGGCGGGGCTGTTGGGGCCGTGGCTGGGACAGGAAGAGGTGGCACCAGAGGAGGACCTTGAAGGATGGGCAGGATTGCCAGGCACATGGGGGTAAGAGGCAAGAACAGCTGAAAAAAACACAGCCTGAACCGGAAATAAGAGCAACCGGGCACACCGGGCGATGGGGAGATGTTCCTGTACCCAGACTTTAGGAGACTACGGGAGAAAATGCTGGGAGGGTAAACTACGCGCACTGCAAGGAGTTCAGATCTTCAGTCACAGCAAACCCAGCCAGAGGTTTTTGAACAGGGAGTAATGTGAACTGAGTTATTTCTTTTTTTTTTTTTTTTTTTTTTGAGACAGCGTCTCATGCTGCCACCCAGGCTGGAGTGCAGTGGCATGATCTTGGCTCACTGCAGCTCTGCCTCCAGGTTCAAGCGATTCTCCTGCCTCAGCCTCCCGAGTAGCTGGGATTACAGGCAACCGCCACCACACCCGGCTAATTTTTGTATTTTTAGTAGAGGCAGGGTTTCACCATATTGGCCACGCTGGTCTTGAACTCCTGACCTTGTGATCCGTCTGCCTTGTCCTCCCAAAGTGCTGGGATTACAGGCGTGAGCCACCGCGCTGGCCGAGTTATAATTTTTCAATGTGTTTGGATAGCTGTGAGTAAGGATGGACTAGAAGAAGAAAGCTGGCTGTAGAGACCGGGATGGAGGCTTTCACAGCAGCTCAAGTGTTGGGAAGAATGAGAAGGAGGAAACGTGCCGGAGGGCTCAGGTGAAGGTCACTCATTCCATGTTGGAGAGCGGGGGGCAGGGAGTGCGCACTGAAGATGCTACAACGTTTCGGGGCCTGCAGGACCAGGAGGGTGGGTGGTCTCTCTCTAAAGACCAGGGAGGGCAGAGGGAAGTGAGGGGCAGGTGTGCATGTTGATCTGTGGGTGCAGAAGTCCAGGATGCAGTCAGATTAGAGACTTGGGAGTCACTGTGTGCAGGGCAGAGCTAAAGCCATGAGATAAGGAAAGATGGGCCAAGGACACTACTGAGTACCAGCTCTGTTGGGAGACCCCTACCCAGCTGGTGCTGAAGGTATTGAGAGGCAGACACCCAGACAGAACAACAGAGTGGATCTATTCGGGGAACCAACAGCCTGAGAGCTGAGAGGCTGACAGCTTTTCCAGGCTGAAGGCCCTGAGCAGATTCTCATCCATGTGTTTATTTGCTCTTTGACAGGTGAGTCTTATTAATACACAGGTGCTCTACATTTACTCATAACTCAAGAATATACCAAGTAGGCAGCTGTTACCCGCCTACCACTAATTACAAACGAAAAGGTATCCTCCCCAGAGGAGCCATGGGGGCAGGGTACACTTAATGTTTCTCAGCAGGACACTGCATGGAGGATGAGGAGAAAGGCTGGGGAGAAGAAAGCTCATGGTCCCCAGGACCCGTTCTGCCATCTTCATGTTAGTGATAAGTCTCCCTAGTTTGAAATTGGCACATGGACACCCCCCTTGAGCTACCCTTGCACCTTGGTGTGGTCATGTGACCAAGTTCTGGCCAATGGGATGTGAGTGGAAGTGATGACAAGCAACTTCTAGCTCCTGCCCTTTGAAAAGGAGGCTACCTTCTTTTTCCTCATTCTTTTCCCCCCTGCAACAGGCTGGAACATTGACATGGTGCTGGTGAGCCAGCCCTCAGCATGAAAATGAGGATACCCACTAGGAATGGTGGAAGAGCAGGACACGAGGAACCGGGCCTCCTGGGTGACCTGTGAGATGGCCTGCGTAGCTCCAGACTAGCAATGGAGGAGAAATAAACTTCTTTCTCATTGGAGCACTGTTGTTGATTAATGTGGGGAGGAGTCATCTCTCTGTCACAGCAGCTAAGCCTGTGCAGTAAGTACTAATACTAATACCGAAAATTTCTATTGGGAATAAAATCCTGGGAGATGCCAGCACTCAGGAGATACAAGTGGGAAAAGTGGAAACACAGAAGGAAAAGAGAAAAACCAAAGAAGTGAACTATTAGAGAATCCAAAGCAAGACAGCAAAGAAACCAGAAGGCAAACAGTGTTAAATGCAGCAGAAAAGTCCGTATAAACAAAGATTATCAAGAGACTCTGATTTGGACAATATTTCAGCAGATCGAGGGGGACTTAAATCAGGCAAAGGAGTTGACACCAGCATGGAGGTAAGAATATCGTTTCTTTCATCTCCGTGCATACTTTTTATAAGCATGTTGCTGTGATTTGGACATTTACAGTTCTGCACTGGCCTTTTGAGAAAAACGAATCGGTCTCATTTGTGCTTGTGCTCATGAAATTATGTGTATACTGATGCTTATCTGTGTGAATTGTGATTTTTCTGATATAATACTCTGCTACCAAAACGTTTAAATATTTAAGTGTTTATATTCATCAAAGCACACTCATTTTTTCATCAATTAACCTTATAATAGTAAAAAATATGTATACTAAATTGAGAGATTGGTGAACTGAACTGTACCTGTGAGGAATCTTTTGATTTCCAGTGAAAGATAATCCAACCCAAACTGCTTTAAGGAGAAAGGGAACTCCCTGACTCACCAAACTGAAGTGGCCAGGAGTAGGCTGGCTACAGGCGCTGTCTGCTCAGGAACTCCCATTTTGCCACTGGGACTGTTTCAGTCTCTTCCTGTCTCTGAGTTCTGTGATGGCTCCATCCTCAAAGAAGCTTTCTTCCTGTGGTCAGCAGGTGGCTGCACTGCTTTTCACAGCCACCCTAGCTTCATGTCCAGGGCAGAAAACCAAAAGTCTCTTGCCAAGAAACCCCAGTTATTGGATCTTGTTGGCTTGTAGGTCACAGGTTCATCCCTGAACCAATCACACCAGTCAGAGAAAGCAAAGCTTACTAACTGGGCCTCCTGGGCAAATCATGTAACCTCTCTGTGCCTTAGTATCATCATTTTAAAATGCAAATGAGAAATAGTACTTATTTGATAGAGTTGTTATGAGGGTTATATAGGCTAAGGTTTATAAACTACTTAGAACAGTGCCTCGTTCAGGGCAAGCACCATATAAAATATTTGTTGAACAGATAATGTTGACCAGGCCTGAGTCACAAATCTCCCATTTCTATCCACTTAGGCAACTCAGTGACTGTATGGGGAAGGAATAGTTGGTGTGGAAGAAAAGAGAAATGGGCCCCAGTTCGGCAAGTGACCCACGTTCTCTAGAATGCTAGAAAACAGGAATACGAGAACTTGAGGTTGAATGAATTGGAAGAATAGATTTGAGAGGAGGAGATGGGATTATGACCAGAGAGGTGAATTTCAGGAAGCCTTAATGATTGATATAATTTGGCTCTGTGTCCCCCACCCAAATCTGATCTCAAATTGCAATCCCCACAACCCCCACATGTTGTGGGGGGACCAGTTGGGAGGCGACTGGATCATGGGGGCAGTTTCCCCATGCTGACCTCGTGATAGTGAGTGAGTTCTCATGAGATCTATTGGGTTTTTTTTTTTTTTTTAAACACAATCTCACTCTGTCGCCCAGGCTGGAGTGCAATGGCATCTCGGCTCACTACAACCTCCACCTCCCGGTTCAAGCAATTTTCCTGCCTTAGCCTCCTAAGTAGCTGGTATTACAGGTACATGCCACCACACCTGACTAATTTTTGTATTTTTAGTAGATATGGGGTTTCACCATGTTGATCAGGCTGGTCTCAAACTCCTGACTTCATGATCCGTCCACCTCGGCCTTCCAAAGTGTTGGGATTGTAGGCATGAGCCACTGCGCCCAGCCTGAGATTGATGGTTTTATAAGGCAGTTTTCCCTGCCCTTGCTTGCACTCCATGCCTCTTCCCCTTCTGCCATGATTGTAAGTTTAGTGAGGCTTCCCCAGCCATTGGAACTGTGAGTCAATTAAACCTCTTTTCCCTTCTAAATTACTGTCTCATGTATTTCTTTATAACTGTGTGAAGTTGGACTAAAACATTGATGATGTTGCAATTCTGTGATGAAGGGGATTCAAGAGGGGCTATGAGTTGGTGAACTGAAGTCGAGTTGAGTGTTAGAAGTAAAAGTTTGGAGTTACAAAGAAAATAAACATTCAAAGAAGTTCTCAGCAAGGCAATTTTTACTTCTGCAGAGGGGTGCCGCTCGCAAGCCTGTTTGCCATGAGGGCATCTCAAACAAAGGGGAGGAGGCCTTTTTATCCTTAACACGTGAGGCTTCTACTGTGTCCAGTCTCCAGTGGCTGAGTTGGACTGCATAGTCTAAGCAAACTTGATTGGCTAAAAGCTTAAACCTTTCCTAAATAGGTAAAGGCAATGGAGAATAAAGGAAGGGAGGAAGTGGCTGTGTGGCTTGCAAAGGTCTAGGAAAACAATAACGTGTCTAAATAAGGAAAGGAGTATATGCAACAAGCTAAGCCGTGCCTGGGCTGATGCTTTATTTGAGGAAGAACTTCACTGTATCTATCACTGAAGTAGGCACAACTACAATGCCAGGATATTCAAAATTTTATGAACTCAGCTGGGCTGAATTTTCTGCCAAAAATGATATTTTCAAAGCAAAGAGTGTTGGTTTTTAATAGTCTAGTTTCTAAATATAAATATTTTAGGTTTTAAATAGTCCAAAGCCAGAGCTTCAGATGTGTGCATGTGAGTGTGTGTATACTAGTGACTACTCTCTTACTCCTTTTTCTAGCACCTCCCCACTTTTTTTTTCAGATAGAGTCTTGCCCTGTCACCCAGGCTAGAGTATAGTGGCATGATCTTGACTGACTGTAACCACTGCCTTGCAGGTTCAAGCAAGTCTCCTGCCTCAGCCTCCTGAGTAGCTGGGATTCCAGGTGTGCATTACCATACCTGGCTAAATTTTGTATTTTCAGTAGAGACAGCGTTTAACCATGTTGGCCAAGCTGGCTCAAACTCCTGACCTCAAGTAATCTGCCCACCTTGGCCTCCCAAAGTCCTGGGAGTGCAGGCATGAGCCACCACACCCGGCCTTAGCTTTTTTTTTTTTTTTCTTTGAATCGATTGCATAGGATTTAGGGCCCAAAGAGATCTAAGACCTCACACACTCAGCTGAGCTCCTTCAGGCCTCAAGAGTAAAGGGACTCAAGTAACCTCACAACGTGGCAAAGTGAAGTATCAGTTTTATTACTAGGAAACCTAGACCAAAGAACTCAGGGGAGACTGGGGGAGGGGGGGAAATGGTACTTCTTCCACATCCCCCTCAGGACAGTTGTCACACCTTGACTCCAGCCAGCATGAGTGCCTCAAGGGTCCATGATGTGAAGATAGGGGCTGGCAGGCCTGTCTGGACTCTCAGATGATGCTGGAAGCAGGTATGATGGAGTCTCGGGACTGAAGGCCAGTGGGAGCAGCCCCGTCTCTGAGGGAGGCCGAGGGTAGGGAGAGAAGGGTCTGTGTCTCAAGTATCCGTCCCAAGTGTCTCACTCAGCTGTATTTTTAGCTCTCATCCTTGAGCCACATATCCATGGAGCATCCTCAGAGAACCTACGTAATTCTTTTGCTGAAGCACCACATATTCCTTGCATTTTAGTTTAGAGATCCAGTTTTGGGGACGTCATCCTCCTTCCTGTTTTTATGTGCACTATGGTTTCTTTCTTTTTTTTTTTTTTTTTTTAGACCGAGTCTCGCTTTGTCGCCAGGCTGGAGTGCAGTGGTATGATCTTGGCTCACTGCAACCTCTGCCTCCTGGGTTCAAGCAATTCTCCTGCCTCAGCCTCCCAAGTAGCTGGGACTACAGGCAGGTGCCACCACGCCCAGCTAATTTTTGTAATTTTGGTAAAGACGGGGTTTCACCATGTTGGCCAGGATGGTCTCGATCTCTTGACCTCGTGATCCACTTGCCTAACCCTCCCAGAGTGCTGGGATTATAGGCATGAGCCGCCATGCCCAGCCCACTCTGGTTTCTGTTTTCTCTCATTGGTAAAACTTGCCTAATGGGCAGGGATGGAATGGGATTGAAAAACTGGGATTTTGTTATCACACAGACCTGGACTGAATCCCAGCCACACCTGAGCCTATGACTTCAAGGGAAGAAGCTGGACCTCCCCAAGAATCTGCTTCCCCTGCTGTCAAACGCAGATCCTAACAGTAATCCCTTAATGGGCTGTGCCCTGAGGGTTGCTGGTATAATGTTTGCAAAGTTCCCCGCGGGGTTTCAGGTGCATAGTAACAAGTCAATAAATGTGGGCAATTATTTTATTTTCAGAAACCTGTGAAAGACTAGTGTGGAGGGCTCACCTTGTTACAGTTTTTCTCCCTGGGGAGCTCTCTTCTGAAACACAAGTCTCTGTTTTGAAGACAGCCTCAGTGGTTTAGTCCTGTGTGAGTTCAAAATTGTCTTGTAGCCTCAAGATCACATCCATAGCAATCTTGTTTGTCCATCATTCATCCTGTTTTTAAGCAGTTTCCTCTAGTGATTTAAAAAAAATGATGCAAGGGCAAATTGGAAAACATGCCACATTGAAAACTGCTTCAAGGTGTGGTGTTTACCTTTTTAAAAATTATTTCTGTTGTTCATTTCATAATAACTGAAGATTTGACATTCTGGCTATGTTCATGTGATAAAAATAGATGTAAAGTCTGTGAGATAAAAGTATAATCACCATAATCCAGTATCTCTATGATTTCCACATATTTTTAGAACTTAAAAATGGAAACATTTAGAGGGGCTATTTTATTACTTTCTTGCATTTTTCATCTGTCAAACCTGAATTTTATTTTAGTTTTTCCTTTGTTTATAACATTGTATGATGCTACAATGTTTAAAATTCATATTTTGGGGATTGAGATGAAAGTCTTCCCTGTGATCATATTATTTGGGAAATAGTTTTTATTTTAGTTTGGCATTTTCTGTGGCTACTAACTTAAATCTAGTAACTGGTATCCATGGTATCCATGGTTTTTTTAATTCTTTTTTTTCCTCACCACTATATTAACAAGAAAGCATCCATGTGCTATGAACCAGAATATTCTTTCTAGTTACTTTACCTTTGAACTCAAACTATTTGACTTTTATACAAATGGAGAAAATAGTTCAAAAAATAACATGTCTTCTTCAGCATCACCTAATGGCAATCAACACCTAATTTACATCTCTAGGTAGAACGAGAAATCAATTCCTCCCTCAAATGTTAAGGGCCAGGTCTCATGTTGCAGGCTTTCCATACCATTTCAGTATGTGATATCTTTTGTGCTTATTAAAAATAATCTTTCCTTCTTCTGACTGAAAAGTAATCATTGTTTTTAAGATAACTTGAAAAATAATATTATCTCTTGAGCTGATCCTGAATTTCAAAATAATTCTCCTTTGAAAAATAGTTTCCTCAAAATTGAGGACATAAACAATATGTTACTCCCAAGGCAATAATTAGAATTACAGACGGAGACTTCATTTGACAATATTGTCTCATCACAGTAAGATGATGAAATAAACGCATTTTACACTTATTACAATGAAAAATTACAAGCCACCTAGATGTTAGGTAAAGTATGGTATATCTATGTAGATTAAAGTATAGCTATTACAAATAATAGCTTATGTAGCATTTTTCCTTTTTATTTTTACTATTAGATTCTTTTTATTTATAAATTAACTAATTGCAAAATGTGCTCATTGAAAAGCTTCGAAGCATAAAGGCTACAAAGAAAATACCCCATTTTTAAGGACTTGGAGAAATGCTCACAATCAAACAATTACTGAAAGAAAAAAAACATGAATTCAACATAGAGCTCAATCTTGGTTATGTTAGTTATATTAGAACATATATTAATTAATAATATATTGTTATTAACATAATTATATACATAATATATAGCATATATATCTTACAAATATAACATATAACATTATATAACATTACATATGTTATATATAATATATATAACATACGATATACATTGCATTTATAATATATAATATATATGTTATATGTATTATATATTTACATATAAAATATATGTATATGAAACAGGAGAGTTCCCTGATGCCCCTCGCAGGACGTCAGACAGGGGTGTGGCTCTCCTGATAAGTTGCCTCAGCTGCTCAAACCCCTTACAGGAGGGGAGCACACAGACAGATGCAGGAGCCCAAGTGGGCGTGTGTTACAGTGTTCCTTTTTAGCCTTGCTGTCTGCTGACAGCTTGAGTGTTAACCCGCTCAGTAGACCTTCTGCCTTTCTGGAAGGGCAGCAGGCCAGTGTGACAACTTTCTATATCCCAAGCTCTTGTCCAGCATCCTGGAAAAATTGGGTCACACACAGACTTGAAGGATGAATGCAGGAGTTTTATTGAGGGGTGGAGGTGGCTCTCAGCGGGATGGATGGGGAACCGGAAGTGGGGGATGGAGTGGGAAGATGATCTTCCCCTGGAGCCTGGCTGTCCAACAGCTGAACCCCTCTCCGACTGCCCGTAGCCAAACTCCTCTTGGTATTCTGACGTTCCTCCTCTTCTCTCTGTCTGCCACGTGGTATCACTGTCCACCTGCTTGTCTTATCTCCCTGCCTGCTCTTCTGCTTCTGGACCTTGGGCTCCAGGGTTTATATGAGTACAGGATAAAAGTATGGCTGGCCAAAAGACAACTTTTTAGGTGCAAAAACAGGAATGCCTCTCCTCATTTAGGGCCAGTAGATCCTCAGGCTTGAGGGTGGGGCCTTTGCTGGGGAAACCACCCTTTTCTACCCAGTGCTTCCCTGTCTCCTGTCCCTATCATATATATTTTTTAAATTTTTTTTTCTTTTTTTTTTTTAGACAGAGTCCCTCTCTGTCACCTAGGCTGAAGTGTAGTGGCATGATCTCAGCTCACCCCAACCTCTGCCTCCCAGGCTCAAGCAATCCTCCAGCCTTAGCCTCCCAAGTGGCCGGGACTACAGGCATGACCTCCGCTCCAGTCAGTTATATATATTTACTTGTGTCAATATGCTATAGAAATAACAGGCTGTCTCTGGTTGGTGGAATTCAAGTATTTTAAATTTTCTCAGTCCAGGCATAGTGTCTCATGCATGTACCCCAGCACTTTGGGAGGCTGAGGCATGTGGATTGCCTGAGTCTAGGACTTCGAGACCAGCCTAGGCAACATGGCAAGACCCTGTTTCTACCAAAAATATGAAAATTAGTGAGGCTCGCACCTGTAGTCCCAGCTACTTGGGAGGCTGAGGTGGGCAGTTGGGGCTCTTCAACCTCTAGATCACTGCAGTGAGCAGCGATCTCATCACTGCACTCCAGCCTGGGCAACAGAGTGAGACCCTGTCTCAAAAAAAAACTCTTTCTTTTCCTTTTCAGCGTATTCCAGAATCTTTATAATAAGCATGTATACTTTTATAATCAAAATTTAATAAAAGGCAAACTTCAAAAAGACAGATATGTAGTAGAAATGAAAAAGACAGAAAATCCAGAGGCAATGAACGTTTTAGACTTTGAGGGACAAAGACCACAGTGGCTGACGAGCATGTTTCTGACTGCTGTATATACCGACAAACCTAAGTCTGGATGGTTTGTGTTGTCACTCACAAGCGTTGTTCTGTCAGCAAAGGTGCTCATAGCTTGGCCTGACCTCTGACACACTGCTCTGCTCTAGGCCTGCCAGTTCATCTCCAGGGCCTCCGTTTCCCCTTATGGCAGGTTAGGTCCACAGAGTGTTAAAGTCCTGAGATGCAATTCATATCATATAATACTTGTTTGTCTAGCACCATCCATTGAAAAGTATTCCACTTTAGCTAAAAAGGCTGAATTTAGTTGAACACACTGAGCACTTGCTTTCTGCCAGGCACTGAGATGAGGCAGGGTACAGAGCTGGGTAAGGAACAATCTCTGCCTTTGAGAGGCTTAATACCTGATGAGAGGGGCTTGGAGGAGCAGAAGGGGAGGGTGTGTGAAAAGTACGTGCAGAGATCCAAGATTGCAGAGATGGGCATTGAGACCCAACCTGGGAATCTGAGGTTTCCTGGGAGAGATGACACCCAAGCTGAGTTGCAGAGAAAAAGTCAGTTAGCCAGAACTGGGAAAGTACAAATAGACTTTCATCCTTGCAGCGTCATGGGCAGTAATCAGTTTATTTTATTTTTGAGACAGGGTCGTGCTTTGTCACCCAGGCTGGAGTGCAGTGGTATAATCACAGCTCACTGCAGCCTTGACCTCTGCAGGCTCAAGCGATCCTCCCACCTCAGCCTCCTGAGTAGCTGGGACCACAGGCATGTGCTACCACGCCAAGCTAATTTTTATATTTTTGGTAGAGACAGGGTTTCACCATGTTGCCCAGGGTGGTCTCAAACCTCTGAGCTCAATTGATCCACCCGCCTCAGCCTCCCAAAGTGCTGAGATTACAGACGTGAGCCACCATGTCTGGCTGTAATTAGTTTTAAAATAGAAAGAATTTGAGGCAAAAACACTTTGTAGTTGTTGCCCAACAAGGTCAATGAGTGGTCAGTACAGAGTAGCTCCTGTCACCTGGAAGGACAGGGGCCCCATTATCAGAAACAGTCTTAAGCTGGCAGTCCTCACCTATTATCTCAGCTACTCAGGAGTTCCAAGCCAGCCTGGGCAACATAGCAAGACCCCATCTCTAAAAACAAAAAATAAAGAAAGAAAGCAAACAGTCTAACTGATTTCAATTCTAGTTCTTACTTTTTAAGAAATTGAGGCATTTTTAAATTTTCTACTAATACAGCCTCCTCCCAATGGCCTCTGGGGTCTTGTCCTTGCTGATAAACCCCCATCATCTTTCTCTATTGCCCTGACTACCACCACCCACCATCTACAAGGCAACCTAACCATTCTCTTGTTAAATTTGACCTCTCAAAGTATAACTTATGTGTGTTGGGCCAAGGAGAGCTGCTGTGAGGCCTGGCTCTTATCTTTGGACACCTGCCTAAAGCCCATACTCTTTTCCCCACTGATAAGATACAGAAAGAACAATAATAAGAGCTGGATATCACAATCAAGCCAAGACAGACTCCCTGCTGGGTCTGTGTCCGGCCTGGAGGGGCTAGTGGGGAATTAGTCACGTAGAGCTCACAGAGCCTGCGGCAGGCCCAGCCAGGACTGTGCAGGTGGAAGGGTTCACCTCGGAGCATTTCTTATGACTTTCCCTCCCCTCTGCTCCTCACTACTGCTCTAGGACCCTTTCCTTTTCCTCTAGCCTATCCAAAGGAGGAATCCAGATTTCTACCAACCTCTGGCCAGAGTTTGAGACGGTATATATTCAGATGCATGGTTACCGCATGAGCTTCTCAGCTCTCAAAGAGTATTTAAGACTGGGGCTACGAAAAAGGAGAGGAAGAAGGGAAGAGAGAGTAAGGGAAGGAGGGCCTGGGGCTATTGAGGTGGGAGGGAAGACTCACTGCTTCTAGGACCCAGGGACAGAAGGAAATGATCTGAGATGAACTACCCTTAATCTGGTTCCCTCTGTGTGATCCATCCTTGGGGAACAATTGTAGTACAGTCATGCATCACTTAACAATGGGACAGGTTCTGAAAAATGTGTCATTAGGCAATTTAATTGTTGTGCCAACATACAGAGTGTAGTAACACAAATCTACATAGTATTGTCTGGTACACACCCAGGCTAGATGGTAGAGCCTGCCGCTCCTAGGCTATGAACCTGTGCAGCATGTTATTGTACTGAATAGTGTAGAAAAGTGTAACACAGTGGTATTTGTATATCTAAGCATGTCTAAACATAGAAAAGGTACAGTAAAACATGAGACTATAGCCAGGCGCAGTGGCTCACACCTGTAATCCCAGCACTTTGGGAGGCCGAGGTGGGCAGACCATGAGGTCAAGAGATGGAGATCATCCTGGCCAACGTGGTGTAACCCCGTCTCTACTAAAAATACAAAAATTAGCTGGGTGTGGTGGCATGAGCCTGTAGTCCCAGCTACTCGGGAGGCTGAGGCAGGAGAATCAGCTGAACCCGGGAGGCGGAGGTTGCAGTGAGCCAAGATGGCGCCACCGCACTCCAGCCTGGCAACAGAGCGAGACTGTTTCAAAAAACAACAAGAACAACAACAAAACATGGTACTATAATCGTATGGGACCACCATCATCTACGTGGTTCCCTCATTGACCAAAATGTCGTATGCAGCTCATGACCATATTTAGGTTAATGCTAGCTAACTGCTGTTACAGATCAACCACAACCTTTCATTGAACACAACAGAAGTTGATTTCTTGTTTGTGTAACAGCTCATTGTCAGCATTCCTGATTAATAGGCAGCTTTTCTGGGACAGACATCTCTCTTCTGGCCAAGGGCACTTTGGCCAGTCGGGCAGCGGATAATTATCGCTAATGGCTGAGGCACACCAACAGAAAGGGGTCATTGTGCTTTACAGTTCTCCTAATGCAGTACAGAAGGGCTTTGGAGGGAAGGAATGAAGAGGATGAGAAGCCTGAAAAGCCACCCCTTCAATACTTCTGTAAAGCCCTGCTTCTCCCTTTGAATCATGATTGTGGCATGCAGAAAGAGCACGGACTGCAGTCAGACTGATGTGCGTTCAAATCCCAGCACTGCCACTTCCCGGCTGTATGACTGTGGACCACTTACTCAATCTCTCTGAACCTCAGTTTCTTCATCTGAAAAACAAGGATATTAAGAGCTCACAGAGCTGTGGTGAGGAGTAAATAAAGTGACATTCCACATACATGAGGCATGTAATCAATACCTACTCTTCCGCTAAGCAGGGCCCCTAGACTGGCTCTTGAATGGCACTTAGTGTTCAAGGGAATCCTGAGAAATGGTGTTAGGGTGACCGCCATGTGGAAACAAAGTGAAGCAGAATTCCCTGTCTCTTCCCTCCCGAATAAATACAGAGAGATGAAAGATTTCACTTATTTTCTTGGAGTAGGGAAGGCCTTCCTGAGCATGATTCTAAATCCAGAAACCATGAAGGAAAACAATGATCAATCTGATACATACAGATTAAAAATATCTGGGGAGAAAAATAGACAAAGTAAGAGATAACAGCAATTTAGGAAAAACATTTGCAACCTTATCCTGAAGAGCTAATTTCCTTAATAAATATGAAATTCCTATCAATCAATAAGAAAAAGGCTAACAACCAAACCAAAATGGCCAAAGGCTACAAATAGACAGTTCCCAGGGAAGAGAATACAAATGACTTTTAAACATTGAAAAGATGCCCAGCCTTGCTCAGAATAAAATAAATGCAAATTAAAACTACAATTAGATAGCAATTTAAAACCTTTCAGATTGGCAAAGACCAAAAAATCTGGTAAGACTTTTAGTGAAGGCAGAGAAAACAAATCCTTTCATATATTGTTGATGAGAGTGGAAATTGATTCTCTCTGTCTGGAAAGCAATTTGGTAATTCTGTCAAAATCTAAATTTCAGGTTGGGTACCGTGGCTCATGCCTGTAATCCCAGCACTTTGGCAGGCTGAGGTGGGCAGATTGCTTGAGCCCAGGAGTTCAAGATCAAAACCGTGTCCCTACTAAAAATACGAAAAATTAGCTGGGTGTGTGGTGTCACACACCTGTATACCCAGCTACCTAGGAGGCTGAGGTGGGAGGATCACTGGAGCCCAGGAAGTTGAGGCTGTGGTGAGCTCTAATAGCACCACTGCACTCCAGCCTGGGCAACAGAGTGAGACTCTGCCTCAAAAAAAAAAAAAAGTCTAAATCTCATATACCCTTTTTTTTAGCAATGCCATTTTAGAAATTTATCCTGTAGATGTATGTACGATTTTTTTGTAATGATTAGAAGCAACTTAAATATCCATTAGTAGAGGAGTCGTTAATTAAATTAAGATAGCACCATAAAATAAATACAAGGTCAACCTTGTATGTGCTAATATAAAAAAGTTTCCCAAGTGGAAAAACCCAAGAACAATATATATATAGGTACTATGCATTCTTCTTTCTATTTTAAATAAGTAATATCATTCCCATTCTACAGATGAAGAAAGTGAGGCTCAGAGGAGTGAAGTCATGTGCTTCGGTCATCGAATAGTCAGTGCTAGATAACCGAGTCTGGAGACAGTGCGGGGATGTCTGTCTCTCTGGTAATAAAATCTAGATTTGGCTGGGCGTGGTGGCTCACGCCTGTAATCCCAGCATTTTGGGAGACCAAGGCAGTCGGATCACCGGGTCAGGAGTTTGAGATCAGTCTGGCCAACATTGTGAAACCCTGTCTCTACTAAAAATACAAAAAAATTAGCCAGGCATAGTGGTGTGCACCTGTAATCTCAGGTACTCGAGAGGTTGAGGCAGGAGAATCACATGAACCCTGGAGGTGAAGGTTGCAGTGAGCTGAGAATGCGCCATTGCACTCCTGCCTGGGTGACAGTGCGAGACTCCATCTCAAAACATACATACATACATACATACATACATACATAAAAGAAAATCCAGATTTATAATATCATGCTCAAGAGCCTTTAGTAGCCTAAGAATCAAAGGATTTTCCTACCGTGGTTTCTGCTTCTGCTCTTCATATACCCTTCCTCAAACTAAATTGAAATTATCCCCATCCCTCTATATTTTTGTTTATGCTGCTCAGAGATCTAGATGAGCTAGATCCGATGCTAAGTCCTCCAGGAAGCCCTCATTAGTTCTCCAGACAAAATTAACCTGGGCGTCTTCTAAACCCTCGAGCATTTTATCCCCTTTATAGAAATCTTTGGAGGATGAGTCCTAGAGGGAGTGTAAGAGAGGAAGGGAGGAAAGGAACTAATCTTTATTATGGGCCTACTATGTGCCCAGCATAATGCAGTTCCTTCACGTGAGTCTTCTTATCTAGTAATTTAATTATTATGATTGAACTATAGGTCGTTGGGGGCAGGATCTATGTCTAATTGATCTGTGCATCTCCCCAAAGGCCTGACCCAGCTCCATTTATGCAATGCAAACAACTTTTGAGATTCTATAACACATCAGGTATAGTGTGTGGTGCTAAAGATACTGAGATGAATGGGGCAGGGTCTCAGCCCTCAGTGTCTGTCCAGTTGGGAGGCCAACCACAAGATCCAATAAATCCTTACTGAACATTGTGCCAAGGTAGGGTGGAAGAGCTTCGTTGGATGGTGGATAAATGAATGCGTGCACCCCATCTGATGCCTACCTTCACTAGCAAACTTCCACCATTAATCACCAATCTTACCCTTAAAATGTTGCCGATGGGTCTCATTCCAAGACTACCCTGGTACATAGCTCTAGGGTTACAGTCTCCCTCTCACATTGTCTCTAGAACTGCACTGTCCAATACCATAGCCACTGGCTACATGTGGCCATTTAAATGCAAATTAATTGCAACTAAACATAACTTAAAATTCAGTTTCTTAGCTGTACTAGCCAACAACCATGCAGGACGGCATCCATGGACCTCCAGAGTCTCAGGAAGTGCTCAGTAGCCATAAGTGACTACCGTGTTGGATGTGCAAATATAGAACATTTCCACCATGGCAGAAAATTCAACTTCACAGTGCTGAGCTATAGACTCCAAACCCAGCCCTGGGCTCTCCTCCACCTGCTTACCTGGTGTCCTGGCAGAGCTCACTGGGGGGCTCTGCACTTCAGCGTCTTCCTTTCTGAAGGCAAAATATGTTCCTTAAAGAGTTAGGAAGCAGCACTGATTTTTTCTGTTGTTTTTTTTTCCTTAATTTTTGATTAAAAAAAAAAATTTTTAGAGACAGTATCTCCCTATGTCACCCAGGCTGGTCTTGAACTCCTGGTCTCAAGAGATCTTCCCATCTCAGCCTCCCATCCCAAGTAGCTGGGACTACAGGCATGTGCCACCATGCCTGGCAGCACTGCCCTTCTCTACATTCAAATCATGCCAAGTTGGTGAGGTTACACATGCTGTGAGAACCCACTCTACACCATGACACTGGTGCCTCAGTGTTGGGCAAACTCTGGAGTCACTGACTGGTTTGACTTTCATATGGTGGATATGCATTTGATCTGTACTGATCATGGAATAAACACCTCTCTCTTAAAGCAACAGTCATAACAAGTATAGTCACAGATCACCATAGCTGTTTCCCTGAAAGGGGGCAGAGGTGGTGGGGGGCAGTCTGTGGCAAGATGAAGGGTCCCTGGGGATACTCCCACAAAAGGGAGGACCCCCTCTACCTAGAGTCTCCCCCAACCCTTCCTACTCCCACCATGATGGGCAGCAGATACACAGACTCACACATGGAGGGCTTGTCAGCAACCCATCTGGGTGGCACAGTGAACATGAGACATGAGACCACTGAGGACATTCAGCCATCATGATGCCCATGTAGGTACAGCAAGGTGAAAGCGCCCTTGGGCTGTAGGCACCCTTCCTTCCCCTCTCAGTACCCAGGCATAAGGCAAGAGTGGCTTCTATGTAAGCTTTCCTGGAGGGGCCAGCCCTCCTAGTGTCCCCCCGGAGCCTCCTGGGTGCTGCCTGGAGTCAGGGGGTCTCCTGTAGCTGCTTGTAACCTGCCTGCTCTCCTGCCTGGGAGTGGGGTTGGGGAGCAGAAGGAAGTGCCTCATGGGAAATAATTTTCCTGTCTCCCTCTCTTGCCCGGCCTGGAGACTTCTCGCCTGTTCTGCTAACTCTGGAGGTGGGTGGATGCTTGTTCTGCAGGGTGTTGGCCCAGCAGTTTCTACCTGGCAAGGAGACCAGAGCCAGCCACTAGAGGGTAGTGAATACCCTCCTTTTAATCCTGAATAAAGTGGGTGAGAAGTACAGCTCCGAGGGCACTCGCTGCACCCGATCCCCATGGAAGCAAAAACAAAACAGAAAACATTTTAGAGAGAAATTAACACAAACTACACTTTCATGTTTTACATGCATTTCTAGGTTAGATATGAATCGAAAGAAATCCCCCAGGAAATCAAACAAGAAACCTCTCAAAGCAGGATATTCCGTGTCCATTCACTAAGGTGGGATTTATATTAATGAATTCCTTTAATAATGTGCCCTCCAGAGCCCCAGCAACCTAATTACATTGTGAGGTAATGCTGTTTGTTCTCAAGGAGGCAGTTTACAAAGGAAAGACCAAAATGCAGGTTTCTCTCCTCCCTTGGCACTCAGCAGTCTCTTTTATTATATTTGGCACATGGATTAAGAACTAAAGTTAGGAATGACATGAAAAAGGAAACACAGTTCCTGCCCGAGCTTAGTTCTTGACAATTATCTATGTTGTCTCTGCCGTTGCGCAGGGAAAGCAGAATCACTTTGCAGTCAAGCTGGAGTCATGCAAACTGACGCTCCCTAGCGGTGGCACCAAAGCTGAGAGGTTGACGTAACCTTTCAGCTTTCACATGGCAAGTTGGGGTTTATTTATCAACAGAAAGGAAACATCCCCCATCTGATTTGCTGTCAGCCTCTCCGCTGTTACTACGTGTTCCTGTGCATTATTTTTTATCTCCAACGTGTTTACATGTCTTTAGAGAGAGGTAAATTCTATTTCTTTTTATGACGTTGATCCATTTTTAATCAGCAGGCAAAACAAAATAATTTCTGTGCTGCGTGAATCCCAGTAGCTAGGTTGCACCATGGCATTTTCACAACAGTCTTGCAAGAGACTTATGTCTCTCCCTATTTTGTCAATGAAGAAATGGGCGCCCAGGGAGGAGAAATACCTTGGTCAACTCCACACAGGTGTTCCTGGGTGAAGTCTGGAGTTGCGCTCCCCTCCGGAGAACTCCTGAGGACAGGAGGGTGTTAGGTAAGTCTCTGAAACCCAACCGCACCTGGCCCCGCGCAGCGGCGGGCACGCCAAAGGCCCTTGGAACCTGTGGAGTCTGAGAGAAGAGGTGGTGACCCTATGGAAACAGAGAGAACGATCTAGAAATCACCAGAGCCCTGGGATCTAAGCTTGGGTGAGTGCACTGCGGGCTGATGTATAGAATTCATGGTCTATGGGATCATTACTGCCCTTTTGACTGCTGATTTTGTAACCACAAGACCAGCCCAAATTGGGCCTACTCTGTTGATAACAGAATGTCAAGTTACCTTGTAGGCATAACAGAGCCAAGACCGCAAGTCATGCAGCCCAGGCATGCACAAGAGAAAAAGCTTTGACCTCTAACAACACCTGGAGCCAATGATTCCTGCCTGTGGAACCAGGATGGGGACATGAGTGGAACTTGGCCACAGGAACTCTTTCAGAAGCGAGGGGTCCACTGAAAGGAACATCCAGAACTAAAATCCACCCCAACGTACCTTACCATAAATGGTCTAATCTGAAACCCTCCAGTCAGACCCTGCCAAGCCTTCCTTCCCAAATCCTTTCCTTTGCCCTCCGACCCCTTAAAACTTGCCTCAGACCCCAAATCAAGGAGACAAGATTTGAGCCTATCTCTTTGCTGCCTGGCTACACAAGCCTTTCTTTTCTTAAAAGCCGCGGCCACAGTACTGGCTTCCATGAGCATCGGGCAGCAAGCCCATTTGCTAAATAACATTTTTACTTTGCAATTCGTAGCTCAGGCCCAGTCCCAGAGATTGAAGCCTACAAGGAGCTGGAACAGGGTGAAAGCAGGGAGGGAGGAGAAGGTGATCCAGGGACTTACCAGGATATGGTAGATCATCGTAGGTATGATTGAGTACATGCCTACTTTTGTCTATGGAGGTTAACAGAATTATTTTATTTTATGCTCTCAAAACATAGCAAGGCCACATCCTTTGCCATAGTTAAGAAAAGGAAGCCTCTGAGATGTTTGTTACTCATCAAGGAGGAAGAAAATCTTTTTTTAGCACCCTTTGATAAACATATTTCCCAATTTTAAATATGTATGTATTTTTAAGTGAATGAGAAGCAAAAGAGTGGAGAACGTGGGGCTTCCTGTGGAGTTTTACTGAGAACTGTAGCTGAATGCAGCAAGGGGTTGAGGAAGGATTTGTCTTGTTTTGGTTTTACTGGGTAAAGGGAGGAAGCCTCGTGCTTGCATGCTGCTGGGAATGATCTAACAGAGAGAGAGAAAATGCTGAGACAGGAGAGGGAGGGCAGGTTTGGAGCCTGTAAGGAGAGAGAACAGAGGCCTTGGCAAGACTGAGGGCATCAGGGCCCCTTCACGTGTGCAGCTCTCAAGCTAGTGGAGGAAGCCAGCTTTTTCTTCCTCCCCACTGCCTCTTTGCCATTGGTGTGAGCTGCTTCCTCTCTGGCCAAGAGAGGTCTTTATTTGTTTATTATTTTTTTTGAGACAGAGTCTCACTCTGTAGCCCAGACTGGAGTGCAGTGGTGCAATCTCAGCTCACTGCAACCTCCACCTCCTGAATTCTAAGTGGGGCCACCATGCCCAGCTATTTTGTATTTTTAGTACAGATGGGGTTTCACCATGTTGGCCAGGCTGATCTCAAACTCCGGACCTCAGGTGATCCACCCACCTCGGCCTCCCAAAGTGCTGGAATTATAGGTGTGAGCCACCGCACCCGGCGTTGCCTGAGCGAGGTCTAAGGCAGATTCTACAGCTTTTCAGCTTATTTGGGGTAAAAAAAAAAGTGAAAAATAAAAAAAGTCCAGTCCAGACTGATAAGGAAACCCCGAATCCTGGTCCAATTTGAAAGCTCTTCCCTCCTCAGCTTAGACCAGGCTTGTACAGTGAAAGATGAAATGTGGTTACTTCTCTCTTTCCCTTTGCCCCCCTCTCCCATCCACTAGCTGCTGGCTTGGGGCAGTGCAGGTGGAAGGGAAGTGGGTGATGGGCAGGAAAGGCGTTCCTTGAATCCCACAGTCCTTACTTGGCATGGGGCAGATACACCATCCCTGATTCTTTGAGGGCCATTTGGGTGAGTGCTTCAGAGCTTCCATCGCCAGGCGTGGCCCCAGTTTTCTGCTCACAATCATACAAGCCAAGTGTGGGCCACGGACCAGCAGCATCGCATCACTTGTTGGAAGTGGAGATGCCAGGTGCGGTGCCATGTACCCATTGTCCCAGCTACTGGGGAGGCTGAGGCAGAAGGATGGCTTGAGCCCAGACAGATTTCAAGACCAGTTTGGGTGACATAGCAAGACCCTATCTCAAAATAAAAACAGCAAAGAAATGGAGACTCTTAGGCTCACCCACCCCTGTTGAATGAGGGTCTGCATTTCCACAAGCCCCCCAGGAGTGTGATGCACAGTCAAGTCTGAAGCTCTGCTGCACACTCCCAGAGCCAGCCAGCGCCTTATAGTCACACAGAAGCAACTCAACACACGGCTCTGCATACAACGGAATAAAATAGAACCTTGTGAAAGATAGTGATGGTTAACATCCAGGCTGTGCCGCTCCCTAAGAAGACAGAGAGTCACCACAAAGTAAAGGGCAAGTAAGACTGGGGTCCAGAGGCCCAGCCCGGCCAGCTCCCGCCTGCATCTCGAAGAGGTCAGATAGAAAAATATTTTTATGTATTATATAATATTGCATTTAAAAAGTTGTAAAACATACATAAATATTTAAAAAGATAGTGATATTAACTGGGGTGGTGGTTCATGCCTGTAATCCCAGCACTTTGAGAGATGAGGTTGGAGGATCGCTTGAGCCCAGAAGTTCAAGACCAACCTGGGCAGCATAGCGAGACCTCGTCTCTACAAAAAAAAAAAAAAAAAAAAAAAATTACAACAGTGAGTGGGCGTGGTGGCATGTGCCTGTAGTCCCAACTATTCAGGAGGTTGAGGTGGTGAGGTGGGAGAAACGCTTGAGCAGTGTCCCTCTTTGCTGGGTCAAACAGCTCCAGAAAGCTCCTTCACTCATGTTCCTTTCAAGGGCCCCCAAATCCAGCCTCCTCCCGCCAGTGTCCACCTGGACCCTGGGTAACAGGCTTGCCCTGGCCCTCTCACTCTCATCGGGCTCTGCTGTCTGATGAAGTCACCCTCAGGCAGAGCCTCTCCCTTTCAGAGTTTCCTGGGGGGATGGATAACAGCCCAAGCCGAAGGGAACACCCTTCAGATGCTCGGCCTGTTCTCTCAAGCTTCCCATGCTAGTTGAGGGGATGTGGAAGCACTACTTCCAGCCCAGTGGGTGTGGGGTGGGTGAGGTGGGGCAGGAGTGGCTTAGCTCAAAACACCTACATCTCTTTTCAAAGAAATCCTTACTTCTGGCTGCTTCTATGGCCCAGGGAAGCCACAGCCTTCTGATCCCCCAGCCATGGAGGATGAGATGGTTTCCCAGCCTCTCAGAGCCTCGCCTAGGTGCTTGTTTTGGTTGTTGATTGCTGTGTACTAAACTACCCCAGTCTCAGTGCCTTAAACAACAAACATTTACAGCCGGGTATGGTGGCGCCTGCCTATAGTCCCAGCTATTTGGGAAGCTGAGTGGGGAGGATCACTTGAGCCAAGGGTTCAAGGCCAGCCTGGGCAACATCGCAAGCCCCTGTCTCTAAAAAAAAAAAAAGTAAAACATAAAATGGCACACATTTATTATCTCCCAGTTCCTGTGTGCTATGAACTGAATTGTGCTCCTTTCAAATTCCTGTGCTAAAGCCCTAATCCTCCAGTACCATAGAAAGTGACTGTATTTGGAGATTCCGCCTTGAAAGAGGTGATTAAGGTTAAATCAGGTCATATGGGCAGGCCTCTAACCGGTAGGACTGGTTTCCTCATAAGAAGAGAAAGAGACATCAGGAATGTGGGAGAAAAGCCCACAGGAGGACACAGCAAGAAGACAGCCACCTGCCTCCAAGCAGAGAGGCCCCAGGAGACACCAAACTCCCTGACACCTTGATCTTGGAACCTAGCCTACAGAACTGAGAAAATCAATGTCTGGCAGGCGGATTGCTTGAGGTCAGGAGTTTGAGACCAGCCTGGCCAACATGGTGAAACCCCATCTCTACTAAAAATACAAAAAATTACCCGGGTGTGGTGGTGGGCGACTGTAATCCCAGCTACTTGGTAGGCTGAGATAAGAGAATCTCTTGAACCTGCCAGGCAGGGGTTGCAGTGAGCCAAGATCACACCACTTAACTCTAGCCTGGGTAACAGAGTGAGATTCCATCTCAAAAAAAAAAAAAAAAAAAAAAAAATAAGAAAATAAACTTATTTTTTTTAAGCCACCAATGGTTTGGTATTTTTTTACGGAAGCCCAACCAAATGAAAACACTGTGGGTAAGCAAATAAATTAAGGACAAGCTTACCTGGGCACCTTAGGTCAG